>JAECZO010000165.1:0-48930 GCA_019188245.1 Novymonas esmeraldas | reverse complement strand
TTCACGGAGTGCGTGAAGAACGAGGGTGCGGCGTCGCTGTTCCGCGGTGCCGGCGCGAACATCCTGCGCGGCGTGGCCGGCGCGCTGGTGCTGTCCGGTGTGGACGCCATCAAGCCGTACTACGTCAGGCTGCGCGCGAAGAAGGACTAAGGAGTTCGCGCTCAGAGCCACAAGCGGCTCCCCTCCCCTCTTCCCGTCGGCCTTTCCAAAGTCGTGCAGAACTGCTCGAAATGGAAGGAGAGGCAGCCCTGGGTTTCCACGCGCTGCTGACGTACTGTGGAGGGGGTCGGGGAGCGAGTCCGCCTTGGCCGACGGCAGTCGCGCCGGTGAGTGAGTTTGCGTGGCCGCCGGCGGTGTTTGGCAGGTTAGCGGCGAGCAAAGTAGAGGAAAAAAAAAAAGAAGAGACCACGAGGCGCATGACGAGGAGGCGTGGCTGGATTTGCGTCAAGAACGCCCAAGCCAATGCAACTGAGGAAGTGTGCCTTCTCCGTCTACATATGAAGTCGATATCGGCCAAGGTAGGATAAAACAGCCGGGTGTGTCTTCCTCGCGCAGCTCACTCTGGCTTCTTTTTTTTTTCCTTTTTTCCCGCCCACAGTGAGTGCGCATGCTGTTCTGTTTTCCTCGGGGGCTTCGTAGCTTCGCTGGTGCTCTTCACCTCTTTCTCTCCCAGCTTCCTCTCCTTCTCCACATTCCTGCTCGTGTGTGGGCATGCGTGACAGGGTCACTGTCGCGTCCGCTGAGGGTGGCGAAGGGAGGGGACGGCCGCTTCCACGGCTGCACGTCGCAGCGCAACCGGCGCACCGGCCTTGGAGTGGGCGGTGGAGAGTGTGGCCATGAGAGATGAAAAGGGGGAAGATACCGGCGGGGATCGTCGCCTGTTCGACCTCACTGTCGTCCCTTTTTTTTTTTTGTTCCGTGAAGAAGAAATCGGCGCCACTCCTCCTGTCTAAATGAGGAGCGCTGTGTTTCAAACCCTAGCAAGTGATGGCCAAGTCGAACAAAGAAAAAGAAAGATACATTGGGGAGAAACGTACCACACACACACACACACGCATGCAGCGTGCTTCCGCTAGTGCCGGTTTTGCGGCTTGTCTCCCTTCCTCCTCCTCCTCCTCTCTTGGTGCGCTCTCGCGTAGCCGATGAGAATGGGGGAGGGAGTCGCGACGGGCACTGGGAGCTGGGCTGTGGTGCTTTGCCAGTGGTGTTGCCGAGGCATGGTCAGCGGGAGTGCTGATGCATGCGCTCCTCCATTTTTTTTTTTTTTCACTGCGCCTCTTTGATCAAATGGTCTCGGTGCACGGCGCAGAGAACACCCCCCCCCTCGCTCTCTCCCCCAGCTCCTCATCCGTTCCACTCTGTCTCCTCCTCTTTCTCGCGCCCTTCGACCTCTGTGTCCCACTCTCTTTCGGTCGCCGCCGCCACCGCCGTCACACCCACCCACTTTTCTTTGACACACAGGTGTATCAACTCCCCATCCTCCCTCCCTCCCTCCCTCCTCCTCTCGGTGCTCCGCCATCACTTCAGTGCGGAGAGGGATCGAAGGCGGATGATAGCACGCGCGCTGCCGCTCGCCGCTGCTTTTTATGCTTCTGTGCGTCACGGCTAGGAGGTAGTGGCGGTACCAGTATGAAGACGCGTAAACGACGACGGCCGTGCATCGCATCTGCGCTTCTTCTCCTTCTCTTTGCGGCGCTGGTGCTCGGCGATGCTGTGCTGTGGCTGCACCCGCCGCTTGCTCGGGCCGAGACCGCTTCAGCGACGGCGACGTTCCTCAACGAGTTTCGAGACCGAGTGGAGGGCTTCGACTTCGCCACCGCGTGGCCACTGAGTGAGAGCGACTATTGCAAATGGAGCGGCATCTCGTGCGACGAGGCCGGGATGGTGTCCTTGGACTTGTCGAACCGTGGCCTGCGCGGACGCTTTCCTAAACTGCGTGATCTCGACGGCGAGCAGATCTACCTCGAGGCCATCAACATGTCCTTCAACCCGGACTTCCGCGACGATCTCCGCGAGGACTGGGGAGAGCTGGCCCATCTGCGTAGTCTCGACCTCAGCAGCACCCGAGTTGACGGCGACCTTCCCGACGACTGGGGCAGCTTGCACGCGCTGCAGTTTCTCAACCTGAGCAGTACGGGGGTGTCTGGAGATGTCCCAAAGGAGTGGGCAGGCATGCAGAGTCTGGTGGTGCTGGACCTGCGACGCACGGAGGTGGGCGATGACATACACGCAAGCGTCGTCGGGCGCGGGATGGTGCGGCTGGAGGTGCTGCAGCTGGGGGAGACGACGGTGCGCCGTGCGTTGGAGCAGTTCCAGGTAGCCGGCCTCTTTCCCCGCCTGCGGCACCTCAACGTCTCGTTCTCCCGGTCGGACCGGCCGACGCGGAGGCTGCCCAGCCGCCTCGCTGAGTGGGCACGCAGCGTGCCAGACCTCGAGTACGTCAACTTCGACGGGTACGGGTTCGCGGGCTGCGTCCCGGAGTCCTACCACGGTGTGCCGGCGCTCATGCAGGCGGCGCGGCGCGCCAACGTCGCACTCGTCTCGCTGCAGTGCGGCCGCTACGCCTGCGCGAATCCGGCTGACCTGGACGGCGCTACGGTGTCGTTTCTGCGCCTCCTGCGGTCGGCCTTGCCGACGCTGAGCGCTGTGTGGACGGACGTGGACCCGTGTCAGTGGAAAGGTATCACGTGTCCGCGCAGCTGCGGCGGTGGCGTTCACGTGGACCTCTCGACCCTTCCCATCTCCGGTCCGCTGGACAACATCTTTGCCGCCGTGGAGGGTGGCATGGCCCTCATCGACTCCTTTGTCATTCGGGGCAACACTGGCCTGGTCGGCTCGTTGCCACGCTCTCTGCTGCAGGCGCTGTCCCTTGTGCGCCATCTCGACTTCAGCTCCACCGCTCTTATGGGCAGCTTGCCACCCGAGCTCGCGGCGTCGCTGCCCTACCTGGAGCACCTTGCCATCGCCGGCACGTACATCGGGGGCTCTTTGCCAGACTGGGGCATCGCCGCGGCGCTCCCTCCGCTGCGGCACGTGGATTTGTCGAACAACCGGATGGCCGGGTCCCTCTCGGGCTCGTGGGCGTCGTTGCCACTTGCGGTTGTGAAGCTGCAAGGCAACCCGTTTTGCGGCTGCATCCCACCAAGCTGGAGGCAGCACTCGCTGCTGCTCAGTGCCGTGGATCAGAAAGCGCTTCAGGCATGCGGTGTCATGGGCTGCGCGTTTCTGAACAGCTGTGGCAATCACAACCAGCAGTTCAGTGACACGCGACCACCCACGCCGGTGGAGGAGACTCGAGGGTTTCTGATGGCGCTGGCGCGTGGCTTCCCTGGCCAGCTGGTAAGCTGGGGCGGCAGCGGCAACTACTGCGATGGCTCGTGGAGCGGGATCGCGTGCGTCGGCATCGCGGACAGCGTAAGGGAGGTGCACATCAACCTCACACGCCAGGACCTTAACGGCTCCCTTTCGCAGCTGCCAGCGCACCTGATCGGTGCTCGTGTGCTGGTGGCGTCGATTGACATGTCCGGGAACCCGAAGATACAGGGGCGGTTGCCTGCAACGTGGGGTCGTCTCAGCTATCTGCGCACTCTCATTCTGAGCGGCAGCCGCGGCTTGCAGAGTGAGCTGCCAAACGAGTGGGAGGGCATGGAGCGCCTCGAGCGGCTTGAGATCGCCAACTCCGGGCTCTGCCGCGGCTTCCCAGAGTGGCACGCATCGAAGATGCCGTTTCTGGCCCACGTGGATCTGCGTGCCAACTGGATGGTTGGCGGTCTCAGCGACAGCTTCGGCAGTTTTGGCCAGCAGCTGGTTTCTTTCGACGCCACGGGCAACGGGTTCTGCGGCTGCGTGCCACCGTCGTGGCCAGCCAAGCTGCGCGCAGGTATCGCAGGCGACGTCGCCAACCCGACCATGTGCGCCACGCGAAACGCGTGCAACGGATGGAAGCTCGTCTGCGGCTCCACCAAGTACTCGAGCAGCATCGACCTCAGCGACTACAATCTCATCTTTCTCAATCAGCTGAGGGATGCCTTCCGAAGTCAAGTGAGCGCAGCAGGGAACCCAGCCGCCTACGCCGTCTTCTCCACATGGCTCGGCGTCAACTTCTGCGCTGGCTGGCGCGGCGTCACGTGCGCGTTTAACTCCGGCCGCAACGGTTACACGATTTCTCTCAGAGGGCTGGGGCTTGTGGGGGAGCTGCCCGCCGTGCAGCGCGTCTTCTCAACGCTGCTCGCTGTCCGCGCCATCGACCTGGCCGACAACCCCGGCATCGTCGGTACTTTGCCGCCGACGTGGAGCAGCATGGTGCACCTGCGTGCGCTGAGCCTGCGCAACACCTCTGTCGCGTCGTCTATCCCTGTCTCCTGGCAGAACATGGAGAGCCTCCGCGCGCTCTCTCTCTCCGACACCTCCGTGTGCGGCTCGCTACCTCTGTGGTCGGCCGACGCTCTTGTCGCCGCGGGAGTGCTGGACTTTTCGCGCACGAAGCTCGCTGGCGCTCTCACCAGCGAGTGGGGCAGCTTCTCCACATCCAATCTGTCCGCGCTTCACTTGCAGGGCAACGCTCACCTGTGCCCGTGTGCCCCAGAGAGCTGGTTGGACGGTGGGACGCTGCCAAGCGCTCTTGTGAGCGCCTTTGGTAGCTTCCCGACAATCTCCAGCGAGTGCGCGTCCGCCTGCGCACCGCCACCCTCTTGCGTAGACCCAGAGGATGACGGCAGCGGCGACGCTACGAGCGAACCACGTAGCACGTGTCTCTGCTCCCTCTTTGTCCTTTTCATCCTCGCTGTCTTGCTTGCCTGGTAGAGGCAAGCACATTTGGCACGCCTTTCCCCTCCCCCACCCTTTGTCTCCTCCCTTTCAACACGATACCCACTCTCGTCCCACTCGACACCCCCCTGCGCCTTCCACTCGCTCGTGCGTGTCCGTGTGTAGATGTGCGTCTGTGCGGCTTGGTGTTCTGCTTCGTGTCCTTCGCTTTTTGTGCCCCTCGCCTTGACCGCCCCCCCCCCTTTCCTCTCTCGGTGGTGTGTCGTCAAGTCCCCCTGCTCCCTCTCTCCTTCTTACTCTTTGTGAGTGGACGTGTGCGTTGACGGTACGCATCGGCGTGCGGGTGTCGGCCGATCAGTAGAACAGCTTCACGGCTGTGCGGCGTGCTCCTTCATGCTACGTGTTGCCTCGTCTTACGCGTCACTCTTTTTTTTTTTTTTTCTTTGGTCGAGTGTCTGCGTGACTGCGTGACTGCTCGACTATGCGCGTGTATGTACTCGTGTGTGTCTTTCCGGGTCTGTCTCTCTGGGGAAGAGTCGAGTCTCTGTGTGTTCATTTCTTCAGCCATGCACCCACTTCTTTGTGCTTTTTTTTTGTTTTTGCGCTTCCTTTCCCATCCCCCTTCCCCCCCCCCTTGATTTCATCTCGGCACCGACACGTGCGATTGCTGTTGCGTCTGAGAACCCCCGTCAGCGCAGCCCCCCCTCTCGTCCCTCTCGTCCCTTCCTTGTTCCTTCCACGAATGCCGCACACAGTCGCACTTCTTTTTGTTCCGGTCTCCCCCCCCCTTCTCCTCCCCCCTTTTCGTGTTTTGCGTGTGTGCGCTTTCCATTTCTGTTTTTTTTTTCGATTTTTGCGGCTCTCGTTGTTTTGCATTGTCACTTCATGCCGCGGCGGTGTGTGTTTGTGTGTTTGTCTACACTTCTTTCTGTTTTTTGTATGTGCTTCTTTTCCCACTGTTTTCATCGCTCTTTGGATCATGTGTTGGTGCCACACTTTCTCTTCCACACCAAAAAAAAAAAGAAGAACACCCCCTCCCCTTCCCCCTTCCCCTTCCCCTCTCACTCCTCACCCTCGTCTCGCTTCTATGGAGAGTTGTCTTGTGGTGTGTATACACTCGGACGCGGAGTGCACCACCGTGACGGGCGGCTCTGTGCGTCGATGCTCGCCTCATTTTGCCGTTGTCTTGGTTTCTTCTGATTCTGTTCCTGTCTGTGCGTGTGTGTGTCTCTCTCTCTTTTCGTCTGCGCTTGTGTATTGGTGTCTCGTGGGGTATGTCTCGTTGCGAGAACTGGGGAAGGAGGGGAGGGGGGGGGGCGGAGAACAGAGACGCGGTACACCAGGTGGCTCCTGTTGTAGATGGCGTCTTGTTCTCGTGCACAGCTGTGCCCGTTCCCCGCATCCTCCCCCTCCTCCAACACACGCCATCGGTGCGTCGCCTCAGCGTCGGTGTGCTCCTCGATGTGCACAATGTTCTTTGCGAGCACGTGCAGCTGGATAGGTCAGCCCTACCTCTCCTCCCCCGTTTATTCGTCGGAAAACGTCACGCTTGTCTGTGACTGTCGCCTCGCTGATGGCCGCACCTTCACGCGCGTGTGTGCGCGTATGTGTGCACGCGTGTGCTCCAGTCACGTTTCTCTCTCTTTCTCCCTTTTTTTTCTCTGTTTTTTTTTTTTTTTTGGCCCTTGGATTCTTCTTTTTTTTTTTTTGTTTCCTTTTGTGGCTGGTTTTTTTCTTCTTGCTGTGTGACTGCGTCCCCAGTTTTCTCTCGCTGCTCGTACATCGTGTCCACGTGTCCGCTGTTGTCGTTGGTCGCGGTATCTTCTAGCGTGCTGTAGAAGAGCGAGGCAGAGTTGTGGCTGTACTGCATGCCGTCTGTGCGCGCGCTGTTGCGTCTCTGACCCGCGCACGTGGTAGACGTGTACGTCGCGTTGATTCTCCACCAGTGTTTTTTTTTTTTTTTTTGTCGTGCGTGTGACAGCGGCTCCGTCAGCTCACGGATGCGCTGGAAACTGTTGGTGCGGCGGATGGCTCTCTCGGATGCAGTTGTCCCGTCGCCGCACACCTCACACTCTTCCTCTCCCGCCTCTGTTTTTCTCTCTCTTTTGCTAACGTCAGGTTTTTGGCCTTCTATGTCTGGATCTTTTCTGTGTCACATCATTTTGTTCGTCTTCCGGCTTTGGCACGGCCCCTCTTTCTAGAAGCGCGTCTCCTTCATTTTCCTTCATCGTTCATCCCTTCGCGCAGGAATGTGAAGGAGGAAGAGATGCAGAGTTGCCTGTGCGACTGTCACGGTCTGCCCGCCGACACACGAATGCTCCCCGTCTCGTCTTCCTCTCAGCCGTCCTCCTCTTCAAGCGTGGTGGGGAGACTCAGGCAACGCTGTGCGCTATGACGTCGTTACGTCGTGCCGTCCACGAATCTCTGTTCGCGCGTGTGCGTGTGTGCGCGCGTGTACACGTACCCTGCTGCTTCACATTGTCACTGCTGGTGTAACGCTAATGGCCGTGTGCGATTCTCTCTTTTTTTTCCTTTTGTGTGTGTGTGTAGGCATGTTTGCTCTCGCCTCTTTTCCGCTGCTGTGGTTAAGTGTAGTTGTGAGCTGCTAGACGACCCCACCAGGAGACTCACTGCGTCGAAACCCCCTCGTGATCCAGCGAGCCGCACACAGCAGAGTGCAGCAGCGCATCTCGTCACGAGGCGGCATCGACGCAGCGAATTCGCCCCAGACTCTCTGCAGTGTCCCTGCTACTCCATGTATGTATGTACGTATGTATATGTGCGTGTGTGTGTGCGTGTGTGTCTGTGTATGTGTGTACCCACTAACCTGCTGCTTGAGCCCCGCCTCACGCGATAATGCAGCGTGGTTTCCGCGAAGGAGACTGCACCTCGTCGCCCATCTCATTCCTCCATCCCCATTCTCACTGTCACGGTCCCCCGTCCCTCCCCCATGCGACCACTATGGGCGGTATCACAGCCCCCCTCACCCTCACCCCGTTACGTTCTCTCTTCTCTTTCCCCCCTCTTCTGTCCGTACGGGAACACACATTTGCACCCACACACACGCACACGTGCCCGACTCCGCACTTCTCCTTCAGTTCCTTCACGCGTCTGTTCGCCTTCTCTCTTTCTTCTTTCGCTCTTCCACTGCACCGCCGTCAACTCTCATCCCCCCACCACCCTATACACCTGAGAGGACACATCTCTCTCTCTCGCACTTCGCCTTTCTACCAACCATGTCCGCCAACACCTCCGCCCCGGCCGCTGCGGCGCCCGAGCAGAAGAAGCCCCGCCAGGATAAGCCGCGCCTCGGCTTCTGGGAGGAGTTCATGATCAGCGGCGTCGCCGCCGGTGCCGCCAAGACGGCTGCCGCGCCGATCGAGCGCGTGAAGCTGCTGGTGCAGAACCAGGGTGAGATGATCAAGCAGGGCACGCTGGACCGCCCCTACAGCGGCGTGATGGACTGCCTGTCGCGCACGATGCAGACGGAGGGCGTGTACGCGCTGTGGCGCGGCAACCTGTCGAACGTGATCCGCTACTTCCCGACGCAGGCGCTGAACTTCGCCTTCAAGGACCAGTTCAAGCGCATGTTCAACTTCAAGAAGGAGCGCGACGGCTACCTGAAGTGGTTCTTGGGCAACATGGCGTCCGGCGGTCTCGCCGGTGCCGTGTCGCTGTTCTTCGTGTACTCGCTGGACTACGTGCGCACGCGCCTGGCGAACGACACGAAGTCCGCGAAGAAGGGCGGCGAGCGCCAGTACACGGGCATGGTGGACTGCTACGTCAAGACGCTCAAGAGCGACGGTCTGCTGGGCCTGTACCGCGGCTTCTGCGTGTCGTGCGTGGGCATTGTCGCGTACCGCGGCTTCTACTTCGGCCTGTACGACTCGCTGCAGCCGCTGCTGCCGGTGCAGAGCTTCATCGTGAACTTCCTGCTGGGCTGGGTTGTGACGATCGTGTCTGGTCTGATCTCGTACCCGCTGGACACTGTGCGCCGCCGCATGATGATGACGTCCGGCACCGGCAAGAACTACCGCAACTCCTTCGAGTGCTTCACGGAGTGCGTGAAGAACGAGGGTGCGGCGTCGCTGTTCCGCGGTGCCGGCGCGAACATCCTGCGCGGCGTGGCCGGCGCGCTGGTGCTGTCCGGTGTGGACGCCATCAAGCCGTACTACGTCAAGCTGCGCGCGAAGAAGGACTAAGGAGAAACTACCGGCAGCGAACGTAGTGCTCCACTCCGCATTCTCTCCCGCAATGCGCCAGTGTGTGGCGGTGCGTGTGTGTGCGTGTGTGTGAGTGTGTATGCGCGACTGCCTGCGAGTTGCAACGGCGCAGATTGATTCCACTGCGTGTGTGTGCGTGTGTGTGTTCGCGAGTCTGCTGTGTGTTCTCCATCGCACGGAAGCGCGACTCGTCCGAGTTCGTGGTGGTGGTGAATCTCAGTGAAACACGTCAGTCCGAGTCGTGGTGTCGCGTTGATTGAGGGTCTTGGCGCACAGCCTACCAACCTGCTCCCCCCCTCTCTTCCTTCGTCTTGGTCCTCGCCTTTCGTGCCGTGCACCTCAGTCCTCTGTGTTTTTTTTTTTTTTTTTTTACGTGTTCTGGCGTGGGTCGGCAGGACGGAGACAGAGAGATGCGGAGAAAAATGTGTGTGAGCTTTTGGAGGAGGAGGAGGAGAGGGGGGTAGGTTTGTTTGTTGACGGTGCACTGAGTACACGGCGGGTCGCCTGCGTGAACGGGGGTGCCGCTGTTCCGCCGAGTCGTCTTCTTTGCCGTGTCATCCAGTGTCTATGCATGGAGGCGGTGGTCCGGTGACTCGGTCCAGTGCGCACCTGTGTCACGTGGTGCGCTCCATCCTGCGATGGACAGAGGCGCCGCGCTCGGCGTGGTGGAGACTTGCGTGCATGCTTGCGAGCTCACGTGGTGGACGGATGTGCGTCAGTTCGGTGCTCTGTCCCCGTCCCCCCTCTCCATCTCTCTCTCCTAGTGTGTATGTTGTTTTCAGTTTTGTTTTGTGCCTTTTTCTTTTCGCACGAGGACATGTCGCTGGCAGAGGAGTGTTGTTGGGTGCTTCGTCGACCACCGCTACTCCGCCACTTCCCCTTTCCGCCGCCGCCCCCCCCACCGTTCTCTCTCTCTCTCTCTCCCCCATCTTGCCCAGATCTTTGTCTTGGTGTAACTAAAGAGGCGTCCCAGTGGTTGGCTCATTTCTTCTGCCTTTGACTGTGTTGGCTGTTTTTTTTGTTTTTCTTTGTTTTCGCGCGCATGTGTGTGTATCTCTGTGTATTGATGTGTATGTCACTTTGTGCGGTGCAGCGTTCCATGCGATAGGGCGCACGACTACAACTGCCCTTCCCTCCCCCTTTCTCTTGCCGTTTCTTTCGTACCGCCGGTGCGTCCATCTGGACGTGTGTCTGTGAAGGAGAACTGGCGCCTCTCTCCATCTCTCCATCGCCCTCACTTCTGTGGTGTTATCCGAAATCTGCGCGAAGGTACAGCAAGAACAGTTCAACAAGCCACAAAAAAAGGGAGGGGGAGGAGGAAGGAAGAGGGAATGCGGGAGAGAGGGGCAGCGCAAATCCCGAGGCGCAGCTCAACACACACACACACACACATACACATACGCACATACACACATGCGCATTTTATCAGGAAGGATGAGGAGGAGGTTACATATGCTCGAAAAAGACTCGCAGCGCTCCTGTATGTTCTCCGAAAAAAAAAAAAACACACACACACACTCGTGACGGCAGCGCGGCGAAGAGATGGACAAGGTGGGAGGACACATGGAGACGCACTCCTTTTATCGCCAACGTCCTCCCATATCTATCCTCCAGCCTTCGTCTCTCTCTCTCTCCACGCGTGCGTGTGTGCGTGCGTGTGTGCATGCGAGAGGATCTCTTCCCCTCTCTCTGTGCGATCTTGAAACGGTGGCGAAAGAGCGACGGAGAAGGTGTCCTCAAAAAAAAAAAAAAAAAGGAACGCCAATCTCGCACACACAGATACACAGACAGACACACAAACACAAACACACACACGCGCATACACCAGTCCACCCGCACTTTTCGCTCTCGTGGTGGATGTGGAGGAGCGCACTGTCAAGCGAGAAATGTAGGAGCAGTGAAAAAAAAAAAAAGAGGAAAGGAACGCGGTGAGTAGCTGAGGATGCGCACGTGGATGTGAGCCTTAGAGGTGAGGTGAGGCGTGCTGTTGGTGTGCTGGCGCATCCGCCGTGACTCCCGCACGCAATCCCCCTCCCTCTCTCTCCCCCGTCTCTTTCCACAACGGAGAGAGCAGCGCCGAGCAGAGAGACGTGGGGAGGTCCCTTCTCTTGCACCTTTTGCCAGAGGGAGAGGCGGGCTGGAGAGGGCGAGTTCACAGAGACGTAAAAAAAAAAAAAAAAGAGGGCAGAGGGGACGTCTTCTCCTGTGCTCCCCCGCTTGCAGAGCCCGTGGCGCTCTTGTTTTTGTTTCTCCTTCTCACTCCCCTTCCCTCTGCCTCCTCCCCCCCCCTCTTCTCTCCCACCTTTGTGTGCGCCTCCTGCGCTGTTGCGCTCCCGTCGCGCGTGTGCCTCTCTTCGGCTACCTGTCGGTTGGTCCACTCCACTACGCACAGCTCTCTGTTTCACTCACACCCCTCCTTCCCTCCACTCCTTCGCGTCTATCACCGTCTCCATCGCGTGCAGAGGAACATACGTCTGGTGCTGCCGTCGTCGTACCGGGCTCTTCCCCTCCTCCGTATTCTTCATTGCCGTCCTTCGCTCGCCACTCTATCAAATTGGTTTTCCCGGTCTGCGGTGCACGTTCTCCTTCCTCTCTTTTTTTTGAAATTTCCCTACCGAAAGCACTGCATCCACCATGCCCAAAGGATCCATTCCTACTGGCCAAGATTGGGAGGAGCAGCGCTTCAACTTCCAGCAGCGCGGCGGGGGTGGCGCGACGCAGCCTCGCAAGGTGACGGAGCGTGACGCCAACCGTGCGGTGCAGAGCGGGCAGAGTGTGCAGGTGCAGCGCAAGGAGCATCAGCGCTCCAATCAGCAGGCCGCAGGTGCCGGCGCGAACGCCAAGAAGCTTGACGAGGACAATGAGACGCTGAAGGTGAAGAAGGTGGACCCACAACTCCGTGGCCGTATCATGAAGGAGCGCCAGGCGCTGAACTGGTCGCAACAGGACCTTGCCCAGCGCATCTCCGAGCGTGCGTCCGTCGTGGCCGAGTACGAGAGCGGCAAGGCAGTGCCGGACGAGCGCGTTATTATCAAGATGGAGAAGGCGTTCGGCGTGCACCTTCGCGGGGCCAAGGCCGGTGAGCCTATGGGCAAGATACGCCCCACCCCGAAGCCTCAAGAGTAGACGCGCCGGCGCACACAGTCTCCCCCCCCCTTCCTCCTCTCTCTCTCTTCCACACAAACACGCGTGTTCGGCGGGTGTCTACTTCATGAGAGAGGCCGCAAAGGAGGAGGAGGAGGAGGAGGAGCGTGTCACCGCGCGGCAAGGCAGGCGTGACGAGCGCGTACCCCCGACTGCGCCGGTGCGCTCTCGTACGAACCGCCAGCGTCTTCCCAGCTGTATCTCTCCCCCGCTACGGATCGAATACACAGTCGATTCAGCGCGGCTGCCAAAGCGCCGTCGAACAAAGAACGAGAAAAGGGGGTGGGGGATGGGGGAGGAATGGCCGAGCCGCTGTCTGCAGTACCGCCGGTGCCCCCCTTGCGCACCGTCTCTCATCCTTATTGTTCATCGCTGGGATCCGGTGCGGTGCTTCGCCTCTGAGGCCCACGCGTCTCCCTCCCTTCCTGTTCACCTCTCCCATGACTCTTACTGAGAACAGAAAGAGACGGGCAATGGATCTCAGGGCAACTGTGCGTGTGTGTACCCCTGAGTGTCCGGCACACCGACGGAGTGCTAGCAGTAGGTGCCCGTAAAGAAAAAAAAAAAAAGAACGTACACGTGCATGTATCTGTATATGTGGTGTGACAGAGGAGGGGGAAAGGAAGAGCAATGCGGCGTGGCGGAGGGCGAACGTGTGGCCGAGCACGCACCGTGTCTCAGGGGCCGTGCGCAGCACCAAAACAACAGCAACAACAACAACTGAAGGCATGTCACACAAGACACCAAAACGCACACACACACACGCACACGCACATGCACGTGCACACATGCACACCCATGGAAGTGCATGGGGCCGTGCGGCGGAGCGTGCGAGGGATGACCAGTCTTCTCCAGTCACTCACGTTTTCCCGACGGACGTGCTGCACGTGTTTCAGCGTGTCACGGAGGGTGTGCTGGGAGTACACGGCCACGGGGCTGCAGCGCTTCGTTGGGAGGGAGCGAGGGGGCTGGCTGCCTTGACACGCGCCGGTTGCCGCTCTTGCGTACTTCTGCTAGCGATCCATCATCTACATCTTCTCCTCACACCTCTTCTCTCCTCCGCTTCCCTCCCCTCCACTTCTGTGCGTGGACCCCGCCATCAGGTCCGGCCGAGGCGTCCTCCTCGTCGTGCGCCATTCGTCTTTCCGTGGTGTCCGCTTGCCCTCGGCTTTCCTCCCCCCCTTCTTCCCCCCCTTATCTCCTCTGTCTCTCTCTCCTCCTCCTCCTCCTCCTCCTCTTCAGCAAAGCGTGCTGGTACCACGCGAGCGAGTCGGACGAGGGAGGGTGGTGTGTGACGAGGGGGGACGCAGCGACAGCCGCAGTTGTCCCTTCTTTTTCTTTTTTTTTTTTTGTGTTGGAGGGTCGCGAGCTGGGGAGACACAACAACCCCCGCCGCGCAACATCATCTTCACTGACATTGCGGACATCTGTCCATCCACATCATTTTGTGTTTCCTTTTCCCTTTTTTTTTCCCCCATCCTCTCCCTTCTCGCGCTTCCGTTTCAGCCTCTCTGCGACCTCCCCCCCCTCCCTCCCTTCTATTCCAAACCTCGCCTCGCCAATCACCCAACCCCAACGATCCACACGCACACACACACACAGACATTCGTTGGTGCAAAAAAAAAAAAAAACAAAGACAAAAAAACACAAACAACAGCAACGACAGCATAAAAAAAAAAAAAAAGAAAGAAAGCTGATTGACCGAGGCGTGCGTGTGCTGGAGACTCCTTGGCTCCCTTTCCCTCTAGCTGTACCGACATGGAGCGGTACACCGTGATGGGCCAGCTTGGCGACGGCTCCTTCGGCACCGTGAGCAAGGCGCAGAACACGGGCTCTGGGGAGATTGTAGCTGTGAAAAAGATGAAGCAGCGGTTTCAGAGCTGGGAGGAGTGCCTGCAGCTACGCGAGATCCAGTCGTTGCGCAAGGTGCAGCACCCCAACTTGGTGAAACTGAGGGAGGTGGTGCGGGAGAAGACGGAGCTCTTTCTCATCTTCGAGTACTGTGAAAAGAACATCTTTCAAATTCAGCGCCAACGTGCGGATCAGATGAGCGGCACGACAGCGTTTAGCGACAAGGAGATACGCAGCATCATGTGTCAGACGCTGCTGGGTGTGCAGGCGATCCACAAGGCCGGCTTCATGCACCGCGACCTCAAGCCGGAGAACCTGCTCATCTCGGGCGACGTAGTGAAGGTGGCTGACTTCGGCCTGGCCAAGGAGATTCGCTCCCGTCCGCCCTTCACCGAGTACGTGTCGACACGGTGGTACCGCGCGCCGGAGATCGTGCTGCACTCGACGCACTACAACTCCCCCATCGACATCTGGGCGTGCGCCGTGATCTTTGCAGAGCTGTACCTCTGCCGCCCCCTCTTCCCCGGTACCTCAGAGAGCGATCAGCTCTTCAAGATATGCACCGTTCTCGGCTCACCAGCGCCGAACGAGTGGGACGAGGGGTATCAGCTGGCGCGGCGCATGAACGTGCGCTTCCCCACCATCGCCCCGACTCCACTGCGCCAGATTCTGACAACGGCGCCGCCGGTGGCGGTGGACCTCATGGAGCAGATGCTGCGCTTCAACCCGGCGGAGCGGCCGACCGCGACACAGTGCCTGCAGCACCCCTACTTCACTGGGAGCGGCGGCAGCTCTGCGCTCTACGCCGGCATCGCCACCGGGCAGCCACACAACCCGTTCCAGATGGCCGCCAGCGGCGCGAGCACTTCGCCGGCGATGGCAAGCGTAGGGCTGACGAGCAACAGCAGCCCGCCGCCGACGACGTCGAACGCATCGCTCTTCAAGTATGCCAACCTCTTCAATCAAGGGAACCGCAGTCCGCTCTCTGCCAGCGGCACCTCCGCACCATTCGCCGGCAGCAGTGCGTTGCAGGGCAGTGTGAACAGCAGCAACATAAGCCGCGGTGTCCCAGCACCACGAAAGACCTCCGTCACCAACGCGGCTGACAGCGACGACGAGTTCAACTTCTAGTCGCACAGACGCGCAGCGTCCATCGCGGTGCACTCTCTCTCCACGCGCGCACGCCTGTGCGTGCGTCATGTAGGGACCGGCGTCAGCGCCTCCGTGCGTTGGCGACCTCTCTCCCCCCGCCTCCCCTTCTCTTCTCCAGTGCGAGTGTGGCTGTTCTCGGTGTTGTCGCTGTCGCTGTAGCGGCCCTCCTCGGACGGTGGGTGGCCGCTGCCTCCCCTTGTACGAGGGCGTCTGGCGCCGTGCCGCTGCGTCTTCGCCCCGCCGCAGCGAGTCTCTTGTCAGCCCGCCTGAGGAGGTCTGCGGGGTGGGGGAAGGGGGACGACCCCCGCTCCCCCTGTACCACGGTACTCTCATCGACCTCTTCCACTTCTGCGTGTGTTGTTCCCCACGTTTTTTTTTTTTTTGTTCATGTGTGTCTTTTTTTTTTTTTCGTGTGTTCATTTTTGTTTGCACTTCTTTCCTCGTCTCCCCTCCACGTGCATCTCTGTCTTCCTCCTCTCCCCTCCCCCCTTTCGTCCCTTGCGGTGGCGGCGTGCGTTTGTGGGTGAGTTCGTTCCGATGTAAGCTACGCTTCTGTGCGCCTCCGCGAGCGCGCGCTTGTGTGGGTGTGTATGTGTGTATGTGTGTATCTGTTGGTGTGTCGCTGGACGCGTGCTTGTGTGTGCGTGTGTGTGTCACCTCGCCGTGTTGCGCAGGTGTTGTCAACGGCTTCTCTCCCGCTCTGTGTGTCTGTGCGTCTGTGTGTGTGTGTGTGTGTGTGTGTGTGTGTGAGGAGATACACTTGCATGTGTAATCCCTTCCTCCCCTCGTCACACCACTCGTTCACACAGCATCACTGACCCTCCCTTCTCAGCCCCTCCCTCTCTCCCTTCACCCGTTCGCGAGGGGCAGGGCGGTGGAGGCAACGGCAGACATTGAGTGTGCGTGAATGTGTACTAGACCGTCGTGTAGCTCTTCTGTCTTGTTCTGCTCGACAACTTTCCTTTTTTTTTTCCCTCGCTCTTGTCGTCTCTGCGTTTCTGCCACGCAGCGTTGCACCCCCTCCCCCCTACCCCCCACCTACCCCGTGATGCCGTGCCCGCTCGCCGCCTCTCCTCTCTCTCTCTCTCTGCCTCCCTCACGCACGGCGCCTCCTCTTCCTCTTCCTCTTCCTCTACGTGATTCCTCTTGTTGTTGTTGTTGTTGTTGTTGTTGTTGTGTGTGTCTTGCGGTCGTGGCGTTGGTGTTCGTTGTTGCCACACCTGCTGAGGTGGTGTACTGGCGTGTACGTGTGCGTCTCTGCCTGTCTGTCTATCTCTGCCTCTCTCTCTGTCGTTTCGTATGTGTGTCCTTCGCGCTCCTTCTCGTGTTCGCCCCGTTCTTACCCCCCCACGCCCCTCCCCGTGTTTCATTCTCTCTCTTTGTGTGTTCTCGTCCTTCTTCTTTTGTTGTTGTTGGAGGGTGTCGCTCTTTTACTACGAGTGCGAATCGGTTGAAATGCTGAACTCGATCGCCAGCGGCAGGGATGCGCGTCGGTCCCCCTCACCTCACCTTCCTCCCTCCCTCCCTGTTTCGCCGCTTTTTTTTTTTTTTGGTGGCGCGTGTGCCTGGTGTGTGTTATGCGACGTGGAGTGTGTGCCACGCACATGGATCTGCTCTCAGCCCTCTCTCCTTCTGTTGCCTCATTCTCTCTCGTCACCGCAGCCGCCCCTCCCTGGCGTGGCTGCTGTGACCCTCAAGACGTGTGCAGACCTCCACACGTGCGCAGGGGCATGTGGCTCGCGAGCGCGTACGTGATGCTGCCCCATGGTCTAGGCTCTCCGCACACCCTCGAGGCGTCATGGCCGCTGGTGCGCGTCTCTCCCCCCTCCTCCTTTCATTCCACAGCGCGAGGACTGCTCTCGGAAGGTGTGTGCGGTGCGGCTCATGGATGTTTGGAGTGTGAGGCGGGGGGGGGGGACGGGACGGAGGAGGTCAGGGGCTCTTGCACTCACCAAGATCGCAAACGACCGGGCTCACACATGCACCGTGTGTGCCATGAACGAAGGAGATGGTCGTGTGCGCTGGTGATGGCGCGGTCAGACGTGGAGAGGGGAGAGAGCAGAGAGGGTGAGGGGGTGAGGGGGGGTCGGTCGGAGAAGGGTGGATGCGAAGGCGCCTGCTTCCATCATTTGTGCGCGCACGACAACGACGCCGAGGAGAGCGGGTACGGTGTGCGAGTGAGGCTGGATGGCAAGATGGAGGCGACCAGAGTCGGGTGTGCCATGCGCGCGCGTGCGTGCACACCCGGTGTGCTTCCTCGTTGCAGACGAAATGACCGCATCATGGACACGAGGAGCGGTGATCATTCGGGAGAGGTTGTCCGCTCGCTCCTCTCACGATCCAGTGTTGATTGCGTCGAGAGAGTGCCGGTGGGGGAGCAAGGAGGGAGGAGGAGGGGGAGGAGGTGGCGACATCGGCGATGGTGCAGGTGATGTAGAGTGATGCGGAGGCGGAGCGAGTGACAGTCTCCGTGTCATTTGATGGACTGTTCTTCCTTGGTGCGGTGCCATCTCGTGCAACACAACTTTCTGATTCTGTGTTTTTTTGTGTGGCGACGCTGCTTGGCAGAAAGATGAGTTGTTGAATGACAGCTTGAGACACAGACGCCGGTGCTGTGATGCGGTCCTTTCATGGCCCCCTCCCTCCCACTCACCTTCCACACCACTTGTATGACGTATCTCTGTTTCACCTCACCTCCCTTCTCCCTCACCCTGCCCCCTTCTCCATTCCTGCGGCTGCTGCTGCTGCCGCTGACGTCGTGCAACCCGTGCGCACTACACCGTCAGCAGCACCGATACACCACTACAGTTAGCACGGCAGCCTCTACTGCACCCGTTGCACCATCTTCTCCCACACTTTTCTACCTCGTCCAGCAAACAAGCACGACGTCATCAGCCTCCACTCTCTTCTCCCCCTTCCTTCTTCCCCCCCCTCCATCTCTCCATCCCCCCACCTCGACACGCGTGCAGCACGTGACGCCGCGTGACAGGAGGGAGACACAGGCGCGGCTGCGTTCCCTCTTCTTTCCTACACACACACACACACTTACGCACACACCTGCAGCGATAGAGCGCAGCTGTGTACCCCCCCCTGAGGGTGACGGAGTCCACTCAGAGGCACAGAAGCTGCTGCGCCGGCGCACTTCCTGAGCCTCCCGCCCTCCCCACACCCCATAGCTTCCCCCCCCCGCACCTCATACCGGCTACACCGCACTTCACGTCACTCGTGGTGCGCGCTGCCTCGCAGCACAGGCGCACACACACACACACACACATTCACACACACACACGTGTGCAGTGGTGTAGGCAGGACTACCGCACACGGAGACACGGACGCACGCGCAGACGCGCCTGCACTGGGGCATTCGAGATACACACACTCACCGGAACGGCGTGCCCGCTGCCCAGGCTGTCTCCGACACGTGGCAGGAGTAGTGTTTCTTCTGTCACCAGTCGGGTGTCCTCCTCTCTCTCTCTCTTTCTCTCTTCTGTCGACGTTCGTGTCCGCGTCTGCACGTGCAGCCCAGGAAGAGCAGAGCGGCGCCAGCTCCGGCTTCCACCCCTGTGATCCTCCTCCCAATCTCTCTCTCTCTCGCTTTACCGCAACGGCTCTAGTGCACTCCTCTCGTGGTGCAGATCATCTTCTTCTTCTCCGTCTCAGTGCCGCCCACTTCTTCGTTCTCTTTTTTTTTTCTTTCTGTGTTCTCTTGTCGCTGGCGCATCGCTCACTTTTGCACACGCGCGAACAAGTGCACTTTCTCTCTTTGCAGCGCCGACAGCGTGGTTCGCGGTGATACACTTCGCTTACTGGGAGGGGGCACGTGCTTCTCTCTTCTTCTTCCCCCCCGGTCGAACAGGTGAGGTCCAGCGACCGCCGCCTCGTCGTCGCACGAGAGCATCTTGCTCATGTCTTGTACTTGCACTCCGCACACATCGCCGCCCAAGATGGCTCGCCGCAGTGTGGTGGCGCTGCTTCTGCTCTGCCTCGTGGTGGCGCGGTGCGAGGCGGCATTCACCACCTCCGTTGGTGGATGCGGAGCAGGCACCCTCGGCTACGTCATCCACTCGACCATCGAGAACAGCAAAGCGGCGCAGTACCTCGCCGACAGCGGCGTGTCCTTCGCCGCGCTTCCTGGCACCGTCACCGGCGGCGTCGTGGAGTGGGACAACGGGGAGGCGGTGGCATGGATCCCGAGCACGTTTGTGCCGCCGTCGTCCGCCACCAAGTCGCGCCTTATTTTACAGAAGAGCGGAAACTGGGCCTCCGCTGCCTATGCGCACACCTGGACATACCTCTGCACGGACGCCAGCGATGGAACGACGACGACGACGACCACCACCACCACGACTACACAGGCGCCCAACACGACGACGACGACCACCACTTCTACAGTGGCGCCACCGCCGCCGCCGCCGCCGCCGTCGTCGTCGTCGCACTCCACCTCGTCCTCGTGGCCTTCTCCACCAACACCTTCGTCGAGCTCCGCCTCCAGCGACGCTCACTCGGTGGCTGGAGAGACGAGCACGACGACGACGACCACCACCACAACTGCGGCGCCGTTGCCGACGCCACCGACGGTGCCGTCTGTCATGCAGGCTCTGAAAAGCACTGTCTTCGCGGCGGTGCCAATCGTAGATGTGATGGACTTCACCTCCAACGTGGTCACTCTGGCCGCAACGGCGGCCATCGTGCGGAACCTGCAGGCGCTGCAGGCAAGCAACTCCGTCATCGCGGTGCGGTTCGGCGCTGCGGGCCCGGTGTCGGCTCTCCTCACAGACGCGACGACTGCCTCGGTGGGGTTCCAGGTGCCGAACGAGCTCTACGGCGTGTCCGAGGCGGCGTCGTTCGCGCTTCTGTTGGTCACGCTGAGCACCGCAGATGTACTCGCCGCCGGCACGCAGCTGCGCATCGTGCCGGTTACCACCGCACTGCAGCAGCTGGCCTCCGGTGTGCAGCTGCGCGATGAGTCCATACGTCAGGGAGACAGCATCTTGGCGACAGTGCGCTTCGCTGGCGCCGGGACGGCGGTGCGGTACACGACAGACGTCTCGCTCGCGGTCACGTCTACGCTGTCCTTCTCCATGATCAACAACGGCGTCATTGGCGCCCGCTGCACGGCGTCGTCCTTGCCCATCCCCTACTTCATCACCCGGTACGAGCTGCGCTTCCTTGTGCCGAGCAGCTACGTGGAGCGCGTCCACGCCGGCCGCAAGAGTGTCTGTGCCACGTACAACGGGAAGAGCGTTGTCGTCGCCCCCCTGGTGCGTGAGGCCCTCGCAGCGAGCACCACGGCCGCCAGCTTCCCTGCCCAGACGGCGATGCCGATCACGTTGCAGGGCGGCACCGCGACCGGCATTGCCGGAGGCGCCTACACCGCCTACGCGTCCACGTCGCAGGACTGCAGCGCGGTGGGTGCCGAGATCGCACTGCTCCCGGTGAACTCGTTCCGCGGCAGCAGTGAGGAGCCCGCCGTCGCCTCCGAGGCTCTCCTCGTCGCCGGCAGCGGCGTCCCGGCTGGCCGGTACGTGTGCCTGCGACGCACCTCCAGCAGCACCGGAGTCGCCGTCACCTACCAAGGCGCACCCGTGACGGTCGGCGCGAGCTCCCGCTCACCTGCGGCGACCAACGCGGCACCGCAGCTCACCATATTCAACGGCAGCAGCGGTGCCGTGAACTTGCTCGAGTTTGTGCGGCCTGCGGTAGACGACGCGGACGTGGCCGCCCACGTGGCTGCCGTAGAGGCCGTCTCGGAGACCTACCGCGTGTTCCGCTTCGTCGCGGTGAAGGCGGGTGCCACGGAGGCGGAGAAGACGTCCGCGTGCCGGCGGTCAAGACAGGAGGCGACGCGGGACGCCGCGAACGGCGTCATGCAGTTCTCCTTCCCGCTCTCCCTCCAGCAGGCGACTGGCGTGCTGTGCGCTGACAGCGCGTACGTGCGCATCGACTACGCCGTCGTGTCGCCGAGGAACTGGCTCACCTCGGTCGCCGGCACCACCGACTTCGCCTCCCGCACAGTGGTGCTCTCTCCTGGCACGGCGAACGACGCCGTGCTGCTGACCGTGAGCAGCACCCCGGCTGCGTCTCTCGGCCCGGGTGTGGCGGTGCGGCTCTCTCCAGACGCCAGCTGCGCCTTGGGCTACACCGCCCGTATCCGGTCGTACGGCACGCAGCAGTACGTCGTCGTCCCCACCGCCTCGGTTGGCGTGTACACGGTGTGCGCCGGCTACGTGAGCGAGACCGGCACGTCCATGTTTGTGTCTGCCGGGACGCAGGTGGCGCTCGCGTCGTACGCGCTGGGCCGCAGCAACTGGATGCAGGACGCTGGCATCGCTACTGCAGAGTGGACGCCGTGCGGCAGCGCGTCGACCTGCGGGCTGCACACGGAGCAGCAGTACATCCAGGTGTGCAACGGCGCGGTGCGGCGCAATGTGTGGCCGCAGCGGCTGGAGGGCGCATTCGTCGGCGCCGCCGCTGTCACGGTGACCATGGCCGGCAACCTCTACACGACGGAGGCGGTGGTGCTGATGAACGACGTTTACGTGCCGGTCGCCGCCGCGTTCCTGCACTGCCAGCCGTTCAGCCTGCTGCAGCTGTCCACTGACGACGGCGCGACGTACGGCCCTGCGGCGGTGGTGCTCGGCAACCACCCGCAGATCGCGCTCTACCCCGCGACGGAGGTGGCCGGCATCGTGCTGGGCTTCGTTCCATGGGACACGACGTGTACCGGCGCGCGCGTCGGCGCAGACGTGATGGTGGCGCGCACGGCGGCCGGTGTCTCTGTGATCGACATGAGCGGGCTGCTGTTTGCCGGGATCGAGGGCTACTACGCCGTGTGCACGCGCAACGGCGCCGCATGGGCGCGCGTGACGGACACGTACGTGAAGGTGGTCAGCAGCGCCGACCCGCAGTACCGCGCCGAGGCGATCAGCACAGGCGACTCGCTGGCGAACCAGAACAGCATCCACCTCTACCAGACGCAGACGGCGGTGTGGGGCGTGCTGGGCACCTTCTCGCCCTCCGTGAGCCTTGTCCTGAAACTGGTGTGGGGCGACGCGGAGTGCATGGCCGACGCGGCTTACACGGCGGCGCTGCGCTACGTCTCCCCAAGCAGCGCCAGCGTCACGGTCGAGGCGTCGCTGATCGCCGTCGCACCGGCGGGGGTGTCCGCGCCGGTGTTGTACCCGTGCTACGCGGCGGCCACGCCAGGCGCTGCGGCGGCGCCGATGCCCTTCGAGCAGCACCGTCACCGCTCCATCGCGGTCACGCAGCTCACCCTGTCCTCCCTCTACTACCTGCCCTACCTTGCGATATCCGTCACGACCCCGTCCGACACCCGCATTCTCTTGACAGACCCGCAGGACCCGCCGATCACGCGTTTGGCGCTGCAGGTGGTGGGCAGCCAGACCGACGCCCCGCAGTGCGGCGGCGCTGGCGCTGCGCACGCGACGGTGCTGACGGTGGAGACGGACGACCTCGGGCGTCGCTGGGTGACGGTCCCGGCGTGGGTTCCGCAGACACTCGGCGGCAGCGGGGCAGCGGATGTGTACATGCGGATGTGCGCCACCGCGTCGAGCGGCGCCAACCCAGAGTTCGTTGCGGTCGATGCATACGTGGTGCTCAACGCGCGGGGCACGAACCTTGCGGGTGGCCCCATGTCGTTGCGGCTGACCTTCGTGCCGCTCGCCACACCGACGGACGTGCTCGGCTACGCCTCGGCGCAGGCGGCTCTCAGCGCGTACGCCGCAGCGGTGCTCGATGTGCCCAGCACGGTGGTACTCGTCGCCTCTCTCGGCGGCAACGCCTTCGAGCTCTTCATCGACGACGCCGTGCAGACCGGCGGGGCTCCGCAGTCCAGCCTGACGCCGACGCAGCAGCTCTACGCGGCCCTCTCGAAGGGCACCAACTTACCGCTCACGGTGAGCGACCGCGACAACGCGACGGCGTCGTTCGCGCTGGCAAAGGCCGAGGCTGTGCACCTGGTGGACCAGAGCTCCGTCGACGGCTACCCGGCACTGACGCTGCCCACGTCGAAGCCGTCAGAGGACTCGACCAACTACGTGAGCCTCAGCATCGCGCTCTTCTGTGCCGTCGTGGCGCCGACGACCATCGGCTTCGTCGCCTTCTCTGTGCAGCAGACCATCCCGACCCTCTCACACTCGCGCTTCGGCAAGAAGGCGGCGGTGTACGCGGAGGCTGGCGACTCACCACCACCGCGTAACCCACGCGCGCCGGCGGAGCGGGAGGCGGCGGACAGTAGCGTAAAGCACGGCGCGGACGGCGACGTGCCCCTCACTGTGGTGCCGAGGGCCGAGGACACGGCGCAGAACCCGCTCTACGACTCTGACGACGACGCCGCCACTGGGCGGGAGATGAAGGGCATGGGCAGCTCCCCGCCTCTGCGCAACGACACCTTCGTCATGGGGCAGCGCAAAGGCGTGTCCTCTCACTCCTCCTCCGTAGCGTCGCCGGATGAGAAACAGTAGAAGCGAGAGCGTTGCCGCCCCGCACTCGCACACGGCGACAGAGGAGGAGGAGGAGGAAGAGGAGGAAGAAGAGGGACAAAAGGTGTGTGTGTGTCTCTCTCTGTTGTGTGGCTCCCTCTCTCTCTGTGTTGCGTGTTGTTGTTGATTTGTTTTTCTGTCAGAGTCACAGGGAGAGAAAGAGAGGCTGTGTGCGCTGGTGCACCTCTACCGTCGATATGTGTGTGTGTGTGTCTCTCTCTTTCTCCTTGTCTGTCTGTCTGTCTGTCTGTCTGTCTGTCTGTCTGTCTGTCCGTCTCTGTGTGACTGTGGCGATTGTCATGCCCCATCGCGGCGCGTGCAATTCGAAAAAAAAAAAAAAGAAAGAGAGACGCGGTCCGACCACTCACGGAGGGCGAACGGAGGAACAGGGGAAAAAAAAAAGGGCGACGCGACGTCTGGTGTTGGTGCTCTTGCTGCTCGCCTCTCCTTCTCCTCCCGATATGCAGCGCTCAGGAGCCGTCATGTCGCACCTCGCGCTCCATCTCGCGCTCTCCACCTGCCGCGGCGCCGCTCATACTCGTCCACGCTGTCTTCTCCGTTCTTCCTATGTTGTTCCTCCTGTTATCATTGGGCGGCTCTCCTTCCTCCACGCACCGGAGCAGAAGCCCCCCCACCCCACCCCAACCAGCTCTCCGGTCCCTCTCTCTCACACCCTCTCGCTCTCCCCACTGGACGAACGTTGACATCCACGCGCGTACTTCCACCCCCCTCTCTCTCCATTGTTGTTTTTTTTTTTCGCTGTCTTCCCAACCGACTCAGACACATACACAGACAGACACGCACGAAGAGGGCATCATGTCGAAGAACGTCGACCAGGAGGAGTGGGAGGACTACGGCGAGGAGGAGGAGCAGGACGAGGAGGAGGAGGACACCACCATCAACAGCTCCGATGTGGTGGTGCGCTACAAGAAGGCGGCCACGTGGTGCAACGAGACGCTGCGCATTCTCATCGACGCGACGAAGCCTGGCGTCAAGGTGTGCGACCTGTGCCGCCTCGGCGATGACACCATCACCACCAAGGTGAAGTCGATGTTCAAGGGCACAGAGAAGGGCATCGCCTTCCCCACGTGCATCTCCGTGAACAACTGCGTCTGCCACAACAGTCCCGGTGCGTCTGATGAGGCGACGCAGCAGGAGATCGCGATGGGCGACATCGTCCACTACGACCTTGGCATTCACGTGGATGGCTACTGCGCCGTCGTCGCGCACACGATTCAGGTGACGGAGGACAACGAGCTCGGCAGGGACGAGAAGGCGGCGCGCGTCATTACGGCCGCGTACAACATCCTGAACACGGCGCTGCGCAAGATGCGCCCCGGCGCGACCGTCTACCAGGTGACGGACGTTATCGAGAAGGCCGCGGAGCACTACAAGGTGAACCCGGTCGACGGCGTTCTTTCGCACTTGATGAAGCGCTACATCATCGACGGGTTCCGCTGCATTCCGCAGCGCAAGGTGGCGGACCACATGGTGCACGACTACGAGCTCGACAAGGCGCAGGTGTGGACGCTAGACATCGTCATGACCTCCGGCAAGGGCAAGCTGAAGGAGCGCGACGCGCGCCCGTGCGTGTACAAGGTCGCGCTCGACTCGAACTACGCGGTCAAGATGGAGAGCGCGAAGGAGGTGCAGAAGGAGATCGACTCCAAGTACGCCACCTTCCCGTTTGCCATCCGCAACCTGGAGGCGAAGAAGGCGCGGCTGGGGTTGAATGAGATGTCGAAGCACGACGCCGTCATCCCCTATCCTGTTCTCTTCGAGAAGGAGGGCGAGGCGGTCGCGCACTTCAAGATCACACTCCTCATCAGCAACAAGAAGATCGAGCCCATCACCGGCCTGAAGCCGCAGAAGGCGCCGGCGCTCGAGCCGTACACGGACGAGATGCTCCTCGCCACCAACAAGCTCTCCCTCTCTCTCGAGGAGAAGAAGAAGAAGACCGCCGAGTAGGCCGTAGTGGCTCCACCGCAGCGGCGTGTTGTCCCCCCCTCTCTCTCACTCTCTTTCTCTCTCGATGCGTGTGTGTGTGTGTGTGTGTGTCTCTGTCAGCGCAGCGCATAGAATCGTAATGCGTACGGCAACGAAAAAAAAAGAAAAAAGACAAGCAAGTGAAGAGATGCGGTGGCCTCCTCCTCTGCCCGGAGAGAGAGAGGGGAGGGCGGAGAGGGTGAGAGGGTGTGAGAGAGAGAGACACGCCACGTGCACGCGTCGCGAGTCGCACACGTGTCCCCCCCCCTCCCCTTCCCCTCCTCTCTGTCTCTCTTTTGTCAGCGGCGAGAGGATGCCGCGTGCGTGTCTGTGAATTAAGCGTGCCGTGCAGGTGGATCCTAAGGAGAGAGTGTTTTGGGTGTGTGTAAGCAACGAACAAGCAAACAGATGCAAGCACACACGCGCACAGGTGCGTTGCTGTGCGTTCATAGATCAGAGAGAGAGAGAGAGAAGGGGGTTGGTCGTAGGGGACAGTGGGAGCCAATGTGCAGCACACAAC
Organism: Novymonas esmeraldas; assembly: GCA_019188245.1. Taxonomy (NCBI): domain Eukaryota; phylum Euglenozoa; class Kinetoplastea; order Trypanosomatida; family Trypanosomatidae; genus Novymonas; species Novymonas esmeraldas. The sequence goes on along the minus strand of JAECZO010000165.1, from coordinate 22,786 downwards.
AGCACACACGGTTAATCGCTACGTCGTTGTGTGCTTTCAGGGTTTGTGTGTGTGTGTGTTGGGGAAGGAGAGGGGGCGGAGGGCGAAGAGGATGTGCGCGGGTGGTCGGCATCTCCGCCTGCCGCTCTCTGCGTGGCCCTGCATAGCTGTGCATCGGTGTGTGCTGATACAGAGGACGCGAGTAGTGGCTGAGGGCGACGCACTGCACCACACCACACCTCTTCTCCGGTCTCCTCCTCTTCCCACACGGTAGCGTGCGCGTACGTGTGTGCTTCTCAGCGCAGGTGCGCCGGTGTCGTCGTCGTCCTCCTCCTCTTCGGGTTGTCGGACACTCACCCTTCCTTTTCCATCCTCTCCTTTTTACTTCCCTCCGCTCCGCTCACCTCCGTGCTCTTGTTGCCCTCTTGCGTATCCGGCTGGCTGGCTGACACACACACACACACATACACACACACACACACACACACACACCCTCTCTTTCTCTCGGCCTGCGCGTCTGTGTGTGTGCCTGCGCCGACGCTTTGCGGGCGAGTTTAGTGTGCCATCACGGCCCCTCCTCTCCTCCTCCTCCTCCTCCTCCCCCTCTCCCTCTCCCTCTCCCTTGACACACTCGGGTCTCTCCCTCTCTCTCTGCCGGTTTCACACGTGGGCCGGTGCTGCACAACTGACTGTCGCCTGCTGCTTCCCTCTCCGCTCCCGCTTCTGCGCAGGACGTTCTCGTGCTTTCTTCCTCTCTTCTTCTTTTTTTTTTTTCATTTGTGCTCTCTTTCGCCTTCATCTCTATACACACACACACACGCGCACGCAGACACGCACTGACCCCTTCTCTCCCCCTTTTTTTTTTTCGTTCTCTAGTACTGTCGCGCCATCACAGCGACGCCTTCCTCTCTCTCTCTGTCTTCATCGTGTGCGGGTGTATCGATCTTCTTCTCCTCTCTCCCCCATCTCTCCAGTGTCGCTGCACCGCAGCGGCTCTCCTCTTCCTCTTTCGTTTCTGCGGCTGCACTTCAGCACACACTCACACACACACACAAGCGGAACGAGAGAGAGAGAGGCAGAGATACACATACACTGATACGTGCTGAGGCGGCGACGGAGCCCTCTACCGGCGCTGTCTTTTACCTCACGCTGCACATCCCACAGGAGGCCGCGCGAGACTGCCCAGAGGAGAGAAGGAGATACGTTGTGTGCGGCGTGTGAGTGCGTGCGCGTCAGATACCGCCGCCGTGTCGCGCTCTCTACGCTGTACACGAGAAACAACAAAAACAACAAAGACAACACACACACAGACACACACACACACACACAAGAATCACAGGCCAGTGAAGGAGACAAGGGTGTGTGTGTGTGTGGCTTCGATCCGCGCAGCCACGATGACGGCCATCTCCACGAAGGAGTTGCTGGATGTGACGCTTGGCAAGAAGCTCGGGGCCGGCAGCTTCGGCTCCGTCTTCGTCGGTGTGCTGCCCAGCGGCCGCTTCGTCGCAGTGAAGGTGCTCGAGCTTGCGGACGATGCGCCGTCCAACATGGAGGTGGAGATTCACCGAAAAATGGTGCATGCGAACATCATTCGCTACCTGCACAGCCGCATCGACGCGGAGAGCACGCCGAAGAAGCTGTACGTGTACCTGGAGTTCGTGACGGGCGGCTCCGTGACGTCGCTCATGAAGAGTCTGCCAAACGGCTGCCTTCCGTATGCGGTGGTGCGCGTGTATGCGCGACACATGTTTCTCGGCCTGGAGTACCTCCATAGCAACCAAGTCGCCCACCGCGACATCAAGGGCGACAACGTGCTCATCTCGATGGACACCGGAACGGCCAAGTTGGCCGACTTTGATCAGGCAAAGATCATGAACACGCACGGCACCCTGCGCAAGGCGGCGACAGCGACCCTGGCAGGCACGCCGTACTGGATGGCGCCTGAGGTGATCACGGACGAGGACGGCTACGACCCGTTCAAGGCGGATATCTGGTCGGCGGGCTGTACCGTGGCGGAGATGATCACCGGACGTGCGCCGTGGACGCCGATGCCGAATGTGATGCACATCATGAACAAGCTGGCGCTCTCGACTGGCTGGCCCGACGCGGTGCCCAAGGACGCCAAGAAGCTGGGCTCCCAGGATGCGTACGACTTCCTAGACTTGTGCTTCCAGCGCGACGTGTCAAAGCGACCGTCCACAACCGCGTTGCTGAAGCACAAGTTCCTGCAGGTTTGACCGCCGAGACAACACCCGGAGCCGTACACGCGTGGGTGTGTGGGTGCACCAGTGCACATGTGTGTGCATGTCAGTGAGTTGGACGGGGAAGGGGGGGGGGAAGGGGACGAGGTGACGGCTGTCGGGCTGCCGCTGCCGCTCTCCTCTCCGCCTTCATTTACTTCCCATTCTCTCTCTCCGCGCGTCGGGGCGCGAGGCGGAGAGCCACCCGTACGAGATGGAGCGGTGTTGTGCCGCTGTGACAACCATCGTGAGAGGGGAGAGGCCTCGATCAAGCAAGAGAGGGTGGTGACGAGAGTGATGCCTCCGTGTTCACCTGTCGTGACCAGGGCCGCCTACGCAGCAGAGGTCTCGCGCGCCGTTGGGGTGCGGCAGCTCGCGGCACGTCACCGCCACCTCCTCTGTTGTTTAACAAGTTTTTTTTTTTTTTTTTTTGCGCTCCTTGCGTGCTCACGTGTGCAGTGACTCTCTTTCTGTGTGTCGGCGGTGTTGTGCGCGGCGGCGTGTCTCCGGTCCGTGGTGGACGAAGCGGTACGGGGACGGGAGGCGGTGCTGTCGCCTCCTCTTTTTCCCACCGCACTCGACGCGCTTCACAGGCACGCGTGTGTCACGTTCTTCGTTTGTGTTTCTCCATTGGCGTGGAAACGTGTGTGTGTGTGTGTGTGTGTGTGTGCGTTTGTGCGTGTGTGTCTCTCTCCTTCTCTGTCGCCGTGCTGCTCCCTCCTCCTCACTTGTCCCATCGCGGCGCCGCAGCTCTCCTCCTGTGTTGTTGTTGCTGAGAGTGTGAGGAGAGGAGAGGAGAGGGTGTTAGCTCCCGCTGGGTCGCGCGTGTTGCCGCTGTTCTCTCCTTCTCCCTCTCGTGCGATGCTGCGTGTGCTGCAACCACTTCCTCTGTGGGGCTGCCTCGCTGGGGCTCGGCGTGTGTGTCTCTGCGAGAGACGGTGAGTGGGTCGCCGGAAGACGATGGGGTGCGTGTGTGTGTGGGAGGAGGAGGAAGAGAAGGAGGAGGACTGTGTCGCTGGCGGGGAGCGCCGGTAGCGGTACACTCCTTCTCTCGTTTCCTTTTGTCGTGTTGTGTTGCCATCTCTATTTCTCTCTCGTGCCAGCATCCTGTGACGTCTTTGCGTGTGACTCGGAGAGCGCGGCCGCGCGTGTTTGTGTGATGTGGCGGCAGAGGAAGGGAAGAAAGGTGGGGAGGGGATGTAGTGGGGCACACTGTGGTCTTGCACCGGTGTGCTTTTCTGCTGCGTGTGTAGGTGTGCCTGAGTTTGTGTTTGTGTGTGTGTCTGTGTGCGTCATCGTGTAGATGCGCGGAGACTACTCGACGTGATGCTCAGAGAGAGAGAGAAAGAGAGAGAGAGACTGCCCGTGTGTGCATGGGTGGTGGGCCAGCGCGAGGGGGGAGGGGGGGGGGCACGCGCATTTGCACATGCACTGCTCCCATGGGAACACACAAAGATCCACACACACACGCACACACAGGGGCGGATGGCACACGAAGGTGTGCTGTGGGAGACCCGGAAGGGGTGTCGTGTGTGCGTGTACGTGGCCGTGCCTCCTCGACCCTCCGCCGCTGCGCTGCCTCTCCTTTCCCTCTCCGTACACCGTCCCATCAAAAAACAGTGGTCGTCTCTCCGCGTGGGAGGGGACAGGACCCTCACACACGGGGGCGACGACGACGATGCCTCGGTGTGCACTCGTGTGTGTGTGTGTGCCAGTGCCGTCTACCACCGCTCCCTCTCTCTCATCACCATCTGCCTGTCCTCCTCTCCTTCTCACACGTGCGCACGTCTCCCTGCCACAACACACCCCGCCTGTGCCGGCGAAGCAGCCGTCAACCGTCACAACATCGTGCACCCCTCCCACCCGCTGCCTTGTGTTGTGGTCTAGGCCAGCACCCCCGGTCACGCAACGGAGCACCTTCAGCCCGCGTGTGCGCGCGTGCGTGTGTGCGCCACTGTCTAACGGCAGGGTGGATCGCCCTGAGCGCACGAAGCCTCTCTCCAACTACGAGCTCGTAGTACCGAAGCCGCCAGCTCACTTGGCAGTGGAAGAAGAGGACACACGCACTCCCCCATTCTCTCTCTCTTCACACACACACACACACACGCAGACAGACTGGTTCGTCGTCCCAGGACGGTGCCTCTGTTCACACGCAGAGAGGGAGAGACACGCGGCGTTCTCCCAGCGGTGCCCGCACACATTGTTGCCGTGTGCTGTTGCGCTCTGGTGAGCCCCCGGGGGTAGAGGAAGAGCGGTTTACTGTAGCGCGCAGCCTCCTCCTCCTCTGCTCTGCACTTCACGCGCCGGCTCCGTCGTTGCCATCGCCCTTCCTCCCCTCCCTCTCCTGCAGACGACGGCGTCAATGCAGCCGAGCAGCGACCATGGCGCGCCGGCGGCGGGTGCCAACGTGGTGGTGGAGGGCAAGTATACGATTCAGGACGCCAACATTGTGGGGCGCGGCGCGTACAGCGTGGTGAAGGTGTGCACGCCGATCCCCCCGTACACCCCGCCGGGCTCGCGGGCAGGCATGAAGTACGTGGTGAAGATTATCGAGAAGGAGTACCTCATCTCCCTGGCCAAGGGTGACGTCGAGGTCGCCATGGCGGAGATCAAGCGCGAGATCGACGTGCTGCGGCACATCCCGTCGCACGAGAACGTGGTCACGTTTCTCGAGTACGTCGAGACGGAGAAGCAGTTCCTTCTCTTCTTCGAGAAGGTGCAGTGCGGCGACCTGTGCGAGGTCATCCTGCAGTCCTCTAGTGGCAAGCTGACGGAGGAGAAGTCGAGACTCTACACCTACCAGATCATCAAGGCGGTGCTGCACTGCCACCTGCACGACATCATCCACCGCGACATCAAGCCGGAGAATCTGCTGGTGAGCGAGGATGACAACATCAAGCTGACGGATTTTGGCTTAGCGAAGCGGTCGCGCGGCGTGTGCACCGGCGACGCACCCAAGGACCCGCTGGACGTGACGGCGCTGATGATGCCCTACGCCGGCTGCGAGCGCCTGCTGGGGAAGCGGGTCGTGTGCTCCGACGTCATCGGCACGCCGCGCTACGGCGCTCCGGAGATGTTCTACGCCAAGTTCACGCAGACGCACTACGACGGCTTCAACGCCGACACGTGGTCGATCGGCGTCGTCACGTACATTACGCTGTCTGGTAGCTTTCCCTACTCGCCAGGGTCCAATGCGTCGGAGAAGGAGGTGTTCCGCACCATCATGGACACCCCGCTGCCGAAGCCGCCCGGCATCTCTGCCCTGGCCTGGGACTTTGTGCAGTCGCTCCTGAACAAGGACCCGAGCAAGCGCGCGCCGCTCTACGCCGCCCTCAACCACCCCTGGCTGGCGGACGTCGTGGCACAGCGCGGCTCCGTTGTCGCGGCGCAGCTGCGGGCCGGCGGTGCCTCGGCCGAGGTGGAGTCCGCGGCCGCCCGCTTCGATGAGGAGGTGCGCCGCCTCCGCCTCTGCATGGCGCGACTGCAGGGCGAGGTCTCCGCCCTGCGCGAGGAGCGCGACCACGCGCGTGAGGCGCAACAGCCGGCCACGCAGGAGACCCACACGCAGGCTCGCCGAGCGCAGACCCCGAGCGGCCTATCGCGGCCGCGCAGCACGCGCTCACCTGCCTCGACGATACGCGTCTCCTCGCCGGCACGCGTCGTCACGCACCGCCGCACCGGCAGCCGTGAGAGCAGCAGCATCGGCTCCGTGCCTCGCCGCTCCTCCGTAACGCGCGGTCGCAGTCCCCTGGCACGCAGTGCGGGTGGTGCCGCCGTGCGTCGTGGCACCCCCGCCCGCGCAGGCGGCACAACACCGGCCCGCGGCAGCACACCGGCCCGCACTACCGCCGGCGGACGCTCCGGCTCAGCGGCGCGGACTACGGTCACCACTCGCGGCGCCACCCCAACGCGGCCCGCCACACCGGGTCACAGCGCCGCGAACCGCTCGCGCACCCCGCACAGCAGCGGCGCCGCGGCTGGCGCCACCAACGGTGTCTCCTCCGGCGCATCGCACTCGGCCAGCGCCGTGAACCCCGCCAACGAGCTGCGCCTGGGCGATCAGGTGACGTACAAGGGCTACCGTGCGATTGTGCGGTTCAACGGACCCACGGCGTTCGGCGCCGGTATCTGGATCGGGCTGGAGATGCTCGAGGGCAACGAGGGCACCAACGATGGTTCCTCCTTCATCGACAAGAAGCAGTACTTCACGTGTCCGAAGGGCAAAGGGGTGTTTGTGCGCGCCTCTCAAGTGAAGCGGCTGGGCTGAGTGGGGAGCGAGGTGTGCGTGCAGGAGCGGCTTCGTCTCAGCCTCCAGAGCGCCGTTCTCTTCTCCCTCGTGCGCCGTCGCACCCCCCGACGCCTCCGCGCTCTGCTCCTCCTCCTCCTCCTTCCCTCCCTCCCTCTTTCTCTCTGTTGCCGCCTCCCGTGCCGTTGGTGTGTCTGTCTGTGTGTCTGTCTGTCTGTGTGTGTGTGTGTTTCTTAGAGTTTGTTTCCTTTTCCTCCTCTTCGCCTGTCGACCCTGTATCTCTCTCTCTCTGCGTGTGCGTGTGTGTCTGTTTGTGCTGCACTGGCTGGCAGTGCAGCGAGAGCGTGTCTCAGCCTCACGCAGCGGCGAGCAGCAGAGACACCCTTTTGCCGTCTTTGCCACTTCCTCGTCCTCACCGCATCGTCGTGGTGTGTCGTCTGATGCTCTTGTTTCTTTCCTTTCACGTCGCTCTGAATGTTCGCTGTACAACCCACACCTGGCGTTGCACCTCTCCATCCGCCGTACCCGCAAAGGAAGCGCAAGAAGAAAAGAACAAGGATGGGGGGGGGCGAGGTGAGGTGAGGCGGACAGGTGAGGCGGCGATGACACGTGCGCGCAGATGTGTGCATTGCAGAGAGCACCTCGGCGCTGTGTGGCGCTACGGTAGCGGTTAGAGGAGTGGGTAGTGGGGGTTGGTTTATTCGTTGGTTGGTGGGTGTGACGCGCGGTGTCTTACGCCACTCCAGCATTTCTCTCTCCCCCATTGCGCATCAGCAGCGGCGGCAGCTCACCTGTTGACCACCGCCAACTCACCGTCTTGCTGCACCCTCTTTTTTTTTTTCTTTACCTTATCCTTCTCTCTCTCTCTCCCTCCTGTCCCGGTGCGCTGGTTGTTGGACACTGCGGTGTCGCATACAGAACACAGACGTTTCGTCCGTGTCACCGCAGAGAAAGCGAATCAGGTGAAGATACACGCACAGACATACACACAGGCAGGGACACACAACAGCACACACACACACACACACACACACGCGCACCGCCGATAGGGCACACTGGTAGTCATGTCACAGGATTTCGGCGAGTGGTTTAACCAGCTCGGCCTCGTCACCCGCGCTTCGCTCATCGCGTCGGTTGGTCTCTCCGCCGCGTGCTCTCTCAACCTCATCGGTGTCGGGTCTGTCATCCTCACCCCTGAAGCAGTCACCTCGGTGCAGCTGTGGCGCTTCGTGACGGCCGCCTTCTACCTCGGCAACTTCTCCTTCCCGTGGCTCATGACGGTCGCGATGTTCGTCATGTACATCAAGTACAATGAGGAGAACGACTTCAAGGGCAAGACGGCGGATATGGTGTACATGTTCGCCGTGCTGATCGGCGTCCTCTCCGCCGTTGGACTCGCACTCCACGTCTACGTGACGAGCTTCTCGCTCCTCATGGCGCTGTGCTGGGTCTTCTGCAAGCGCCACCCAGAGCAGCAGCTGACGCTCTTCGGATTCGCCTTCCGCTCCGCCGTGTTTCCATGGATTCTGATGGCGCTGCACCTCATCATGGGTCAGGGACTGATGGCGGACGTTATCGGGGTCGCGGTGGGGCACGCCTACATCTTCTTCAAGGACATCTTTCCCGTCTCGCACAATCAGCGCTGGCTGGAGACCCCCGCGTGGCTACGCCGCCAGTTCTCGCAGACCACCCCACGCATCGCGTCGCTGGGGCCCGAGTCGCACCCGTACGACCCGCGCTTTCAGGCGGCGCGGCGCGGCGAGGCGCAGCCCAGCGGCCGACACAACTGGGGACGTGGCCAGGCGCTCGGTTCCGGCTGATGGAGGGAAGGAGGGGGCATCCCTCGCTGGTGTGGCAGCGTTACAGTTGGGCCTGACGGAGCGGGCGACGCACCGTGTTGTGGTCTCTGCCCGCAGCCCCCATCCACCTCCGCCACCTCTCCTCCCTCCCCCTCCCCTCTCTCCCCCCCCCGCTGCGCTGCCCTAGCAAGGCGCACGACGTACGGGCGGGGACCTGCTCACCGCATCCGCGACGGCCGAGACGACGCGCACTTCTGCGTTCTCGTGCGGCCCCCACGCCACGTGCCACCGTCGCTGCCGCTGCCGTCCTCTTCTCTTTCTCTCTCGTTGTGGGCTTCTCTTTTTCACAGTTTGCGTGCGCGTGACTTGTCGCCTGTCCAGCGCAAAGACAGACACGCACACCCATGCAGCCGAGTGTGCTTCTGTCTCTGTGTATGTCTCGGCACGCAAGCTGGCATGTGTGTGTGTGTGTGTGTGCGACGCGCACTCTCTGACGCCGCTGTCGCAGCGTTGATGGACGGTCCAGTCCGTCTTCGCACTCTCTCTCTCTCTCTCATCCGCTGGATCACAACGGCGCAGAGGATGCGGTGAGGGAGGCACACGTGTGGTGAGCACCGTCAGGGAGACGCGTCGTCGCCACACACAAACAAGGACACATGCGGGACGCAACGTGCTTTGCGTTACCCTAGTCATGACCCTCTGATAACGTTGTGCCGTCAGCTCGATGTGTTGGTGTGTGTGTGTGTGTTTGTGCTTCTTCTCCCACTCGTCCTCCTGTCCCCTCTTACCCTCGCCCTCTCTCTGTCGCCTGCATACGTCTTCTTCTCACCTCACGCACAGCCCTCCAGTGGCCGCCACAAGTGCACCTTCACGCGCCGGAACGCACATCCGCTGTGGGTCGCCGCCGTGCGAACCCCGCCTCCTCGCCCCCCCGGCTGCACGTCTCTTCTCTCCCCCCACCACCACCACCACTTCCTTTTGGTTTCCCTGCTGTTGTGTGCGAGGTCGCTCCTCCTCCTCCTCCTCTCTTTCTTTCTCTGTGCGTGCGCCCTGCGTTGCGCGTAGATCGTCGTACGCGCGTCGCTTTTTTTTGTTTGTTTGTTTGTTGCTCTCTTCCTCCTCTTCCGCCTGCTCTCTCTCTCTCCGGCTGCGGTGCCGGTGCGAGTGCGAGGGAGGGCGAGCCACCAGCAGGCCGGGCGTGCGCCGTCCGGCGGCGCAGGATGCCGTTGGAGCCGGGAGAAGTTCTCTCGCGGTCTATTCAGCAGGTCGTCAAGGCCGGCGGAGATGCGCAGAGCGCCGGGCGGGAGCTGGGGACTGGGAGGGACGCCGTTGCGCGCGACCGGCTCCGTCGTGCCCGACTCCTCGTTCAGCAGTGTGACAGTCGCGTAGAGGCGATCCTCGCGGATACGGAGCCGTCCCTCGAGCCGCTGCGGCGGCAGTACCGGCAGAGCCGGGCCGGGTTCGAGTCCATCGACGGCGACGCCACGCGCCGGGAGCGGCAGACGTTCCGGCAGACAGATGCGGCGACCGCGCAGGATGGCGACCTTGACGCGCTCGAGTCGCGCGTGACGTTTCGAGAGGTGCGCCCGCTGGACATGTCGGAGTTTCACACAGAGGAGGCGATCCAGCGCGAGAAGCTGCAAAGCGCGCGCGAGATTGAGTCTGATGTGATGGATCTGAAGACGACGTACCAAGAGTTCCACTCGCTCGTCCACCAGCAGCAGGAGGGCCTCGATCGCGTGACGGGCAACGTCGCGGAGTCCCGCTCTCTCATCGAGCGCGGCCATGACCAAATCCAAGGCGCCTCGCGACGGCAGAAGTCCTTCCGCAAAATCGGCTGCATCGGCGGCGCCGTGCTGATCGTCATTGTGATCGTCGTCATCATCGTGGTCGTCGTGCTCACCCGATGATCGCGTCACCTGCCGAATGCACCGGGCAGCCCCGCCCCGCCCTTTCGGAACACCCAGCGCCCACGGCTTGCCCAGCGAGGAGACTGTGGTGCATCTGCCTGTATTCGCGCGCGCTGTAGAGCCGCTGCACCACGACGTCCACTGCTGCTGCTGCTGCTGCGGTGTTGGTGGTGATTGCTGCATGGGATGCCCCTCGTTTCTCAAGATGTCGTGCTCTCACCTGTTCACCCGTTACTGTCGCTTTTTTTTTTTTGGTGTCGACGCACTAGCCTCCCTTCCTCCTTCCCTGCTGTGTCTGCCTGTGTGCGTATGTGTGTAAGCGAGTTCACGTAGTGCGTGTCTGCACGAAGGGGAGGGGGGGAGGAGGGAGATTTGACCTCTGCGCACACCACAGCGTGGTCCACCCCTGCCCCCCTCCCCCCTCCATTACCACCAAGCAACAGCAGCAGGAGTATCCCCACCCACGATCGCATGTCGCCGCGTCGCTGGAGACGTCGTGCTGCTGTAACCGCCACTCTCCCTGTCCCCCGCATGTCCTCATGTTTTCTTTTTTTTTTATGTTCACGTGGTGCCGTGATCGCTCCCTCTCTCTCGCTGCGTCACACCATTCCCTCTGCATCGTCTCTCACTGCCTCTCACTCTCCTCTCTGTGTCACCACTCGACCGCTGTTCCTCTCACTGCATCACGACGGTGACGGTGGCGGTGATGCCCGGTGGTGTGTGCGTTTGCGCAATGCCGCCATCGCTAGTCTACGCCGATTGTTGCCGCCCCGGTGTTCTACCGTTCTACTAGTTTTCTTTTTTTTTTTTTATTGCTTGCTGCCCGTGTCGCTCCCTCGACCTCTCGTTCTTCTTCTCCCCCCCCTCCCTCCCTCCCTCCCTCTCTCCCTCCCGCTGCGCATCGGCCGGTGTGTGTTGACGGCGACCCCGCACAGCTCCTCGACGCCGCCCCGCCAACGATGGAGCCCCGCCGCACCGACGTCGCCAGCCCCGGCGCAGACTCGCCAGCCTCGCCGTTCGACGCCCCGAGCTCTCCGTTTCGTGAGCAGCTGAGCAGCCCGCACTCCCCCGCTTCGCTGCACGGCAGCAACGCGCCTCAGACGCAGTCGCCGATGCACGTGAACCCAGCCTCAGCGGCGTCGGCCCCGCGGTCCGCCGCGGCCGCTTCGTCTGTGAAGGCGCCATGGGATGACGACGACGACTGGGGCGCGCCGAGTGCGCCGACGCGAATGCCTGCGCCTGCGGCGGCGCCAGCAGCTCCTCCATCGCCGTCGGCGAGCCGTGCGGCTGCCGCGGTGCCAGCGACAGCGCCGAGCCACCCCGGGTCCCCTGCGGAGCCGCACACCACGCCGGTGGTGGCGGCGGCGGCCCAGCCTGTAGCGGACGCCTTCATCGCCGCCTCGCCCACCGCGAGCTCGCCGAACCGCCCACCCACGCCGCCAGAGAAGCCGTCAGCTGTGAACACGGCAAAGCTGGACGCACTGAACAAGCAGATAGCGAGTCGCACCGCTGCGGCCGACGCTGCCACGAAGGAGAAGGAGGCGAAGATCACCGCCGCGGCGCAGGAGTACTTGAAGACGCTCAAGGCAAAGCGAGAGAACGAGGTGACGGCTGCAAAGGCGAGCCACAAGCAGGAGCAGCAGGCGGGCACCAAGAAGATCGACGACTTCAAGAAGAGCGGCGCCGTCTGGAGCGCCGTGGGGATGCTCGTGGACTTGCAGAAGCCGAACCAGTTCTCGAAGAACACGGAGCAGATGCGCTCGGTGCTCTCCACGCTGAACGCCGCACCGGCCAAGAAGTGAGCTGACGTTCACCGTCACGCTGTGGACGTCCGCTCGCTTTCTCTCTCTCTCCCTCTCTCTCCCTCTCCCTCTCTCTCTCCCCCCCACTGCGTTGCTAGCTCCACGTGCGTGCGCAGTCCTTCAGCGTTCTTGTACACACGTGCGTTGGTGCTCTTTTTTTTTTTCTTTGTGTTGTTGTTGGCTGTGACCCTACGTGAGCAGACGTGTTCGTGTCCCTCTCATTCCCGGTGCCGCGCATGATGTTGACCTGCCCACCTCGCTCAACGGAGAGGACTACACAGCTCGAACAGTGGAGGACTGCGGCGACACTCCTCTACAAGGAGCGCAGCGAGGGCCCTGTCTTGCTGTCCCTCCTTCATCTCACCCTGGGCTCGTTTACGCCTCAGAGTTGCCGCACTCCGCGAGCATGCCTCCCTCCCTCCCTCCCTCCTCGCACTTCGCGTGCAAGAATGGGAGGTGCCCTCGAATGTGTGTCTCTGTGCGTGTGTGTGTTTACGTAAACGTGCACACAGTGAGGGAGTGAGGGAGGGAGGGACAGAGAGTTCATGACACCTCTCAGCTCACCACCCACGCTCGAACTTATCCACTTCATCTTTCTTTGTTCCCGTTCTCGTCCGCCTTTTCCCTCTCTCGCGCACCGCGGGTGGTTCAGTACGTTGGGGTCTTGGCAAGTGCGGTACGCGCAGACACAGGCATCCACCCACCCACCCATACACACACACACACACACACACACGGTACCCTCGCTCACACACACACACACACCCGTGCTTCCTCCCCTTCTCCTGCATCCAGAGAGATCGACACATACGCACACACACACACACACAGTCTGGCAACCATGCGCGGTGGTCGTGGTGGATTTGGCGGTCGCGGCGGCGGTGGCCGTGGCGGTGGTGGCGGCGGCTTCGGTGGCCGCGGTGGTGGTGGTGGCCGCGGCGGCTTCGGTGGTCGCGGCGGAGGCGGCGGTCGCGGGGGCGGTCGTGGCGGCGGTCGTGGTGGTGGTCGCGGTGGTGGCCGCGGTGGAGCTCGCGGGGGGGCTGGTGCGCCGAAGGGCAACATCTTCCACCCGCACGCGCGCTTCAACGGCTGCTACCTCCTCGCCGGCAAGGACACCCTCTCGACGCGGTCGTTTGTCCCTGGCGTGTCTGTGTACAGCGAGAAGCGTGTGAACGGCACGGTGGCTGGCGAGTCGGAGTCGCACGAGTTCCGCGTGTGGAACCCGTACCGGTCAAAGCTGGCGTCGGCGATCTACGCCGGCGTGGCGAACATCTACATGGAGCCGGGCACTGCAGTGCTGTACCTCGGCGCAGCGAGCGGCACCACTGTTAGCCACGTCTCGGACCTTGTCGGGTCGGAGGGCGTCGTGTACGCCGTCGAGTTCTCGCACCGCAGCGGCCGCGATCTGGAGGAGATGACGAAGCGCCGCAGCAACATCGTGCCCATCCTGGAGGACGCCCGCTACCCGCAGAAGTACCGCATGCTCGTCCCCCGCCTGGTGGACTGCATCTTCATGGATGTCGCCCAGCCGGACCAGGCCCGCATTCTAGCCCTCAACGCCCAGCACTTCCTGAAGGAGAACGGCGGCTTCGTCATCTCCATCAAGGCGAACTGCATCGACTCCACCGCGGACCCCGCGTCGGTGTTCGCGTCAGAGGTGCAGAAGCTCAAGGACTCGGGCCTGCGCCCGAAGGAGCAGGTCTCCCTGGAGCCCTTCGAGCGCGACCACTGCGTCGTCACCGGCTACTACAAGAACGTCCCCCAGGCAGCGTAGTACACGCTCGCCTCTCCACACCCCATCGCCCTGAGTTGCGTGTGCGTACGTGTGGAATGGGTGGATGGGTGTGCCGCACCTCGTCTTCCCCGTGCGACTCGGATTCTTGTGTGAGGCCGCGCTGGGAAAGAGTGGCAGTGCGATGCAGCGGTGCCCCCGGTGGAGGCAGCGAGGGGGAAGCTGGTGTGTTGGGCGGCGGAGAGCGGCGGTCGGTGCGCCGTCGTTCGTACGTTGAGGTTGGCGTTTGTTTGACTCTTTGTTTGACCGATAACAGCGGGAGAGGGCGAGGCGGGGGGCGGGGCGGTGGGAAAGCGAGGCACCCCCCTCCCACCCTACCCCCCTCCCTCTCTCGTCCTCGTCTTTCTCCCCTAACACACTGGCGGCATAACGGGCGTACACTCCCTCTCGTGCTTCTACGCTCCTGTGTCCCCCTCCTCTCCCTCCTCTCCTCCCTCCCCTCCCTCGCCTCCATCACCCTCACCACCTCCCTCAGCTCACACGCGTCTGGCCGTTTTCTCACGCAGCTGTCGCACCACCACACAGGTATGTGTGTGTGTGTATGGGTGTGTGTATGGGTGGCCCGGACTCGATGGAGAGGGGGGAGGGGGTGCGGGGGCAGTGGGAGGAGAGGTTCCCCGAGAGAGCACCGCATCGAAGTTCGTCTGTTTGTTCTGTGAAACCACGCACGACGCGTGATGAGGACGCGCCACCAAAAAGACCCCCCCTCCTCCTCCTCCTCTGCAGGCGCTGAGGCCACGCGGTCCTCAGTGCGTCGTCCGCTGGCGGCCGCATGAGCTGCTGCCGTAGTGGATGAAGGGAGGGGTGTGGTCGTGATGGCTGCTGCGCTCATCGCCGGTCGGGTTGCCGTGCTGCGACGCCGACCGTGGAGCCGCGCGAGGCGAAAGCGGCGGGGGTGGAGAACGGTTGGCGGTGTACTGGAGAGTTAAAGGCGTCCCTACATCCTCCCCTCCCTCCTCTTCCTTCCCCCCCACCCACCGCGTGCGTCCGCGGCGCGCGTGGAGAAGGACTTGTGTGCGACTATTCGCCCTCCACTCTCCCTCCGTCTCTCTCTCTTTCTCCCCACTTGTGCCCTGTCCACTGCCCCACGGGCACTAGTCTTGTGCCGTGCCTCCTTCGACGTGTGCACTTCCTCTCCTCCGCGCGTCTCTTCCGTGTGTGTGCGTGCGTGCGTGCGTGCGTGCGTGTGCGCTCGAGGACAGGGCCCCCGTGTGCACCTCAGCTCCAGCAAGCGAGACACAGGCGAGGACGGCGATTTGTCGTGGCACACCAGCGCACCGTTTCAACAACTCCCCTCCTCTCTCTCCCCTTCCCTTTCCACACAGACATATCTCTCTCTCTGTGTGTGTGTTTGTGTGGAGAGACACTCACGCCGCCGTGGTTTCTCGTCACCTTCGTTTCCACCTTGGCCAGTGTAGCACCGCTGCAGCAACAGCAGTGCACCATCATGAAGCCCAAGGCCGCCCAGATGCGGCAGCAGCAGTCGCTGAGCCGCCGCGCCAAGCTTGAGGAGAGCGCGGCGCGAGTGCAGCAGGACCTCTTCGCGCGCCAGGCCGTCATGCGCAACATGGGTGCTGGCGCACCGCAGGGGTACGCTGGCCGGTCTGTGCGCAACCGCGACCCCAACCGCGGCGTCATCACGCAAGCGGAGTGGAACGAGCTGGTGGAGCGGCATGAGGACTCGGGCAAGTGCTTCCGCTACTTCTTTGGCGTCCTCATCCTCCTCGCCGTCCTCTTCCTCGCATTCTCCAAGTACGACGAGGAGTACAACATTGAGGTGCCGCAGCTGGAGTCGGGCAAGGGCTTCGGCGAGATCCTGAACCCGGAGCGTGCTGCGGACGCCGCGGAGCTGGAGGGATACTACCACACCCTCGGCATCGAGGGCCGCCTCAACCTGTCGCAGAAGACGGCATCGCGTGCGACCGACGCGGCTGCGGGGAGCGACTCTGCCAAGAACACCGCCGCCGATCCCGACAAGGCGCGGCGCCGCGAGAACTACCACGTCCGACAGCAGATCAAGCGGGCATTC
The DNA here is from genome assembly GCA_019188245.1 of Novymonas esmeraldas. Taxonomy (NCBI): domain Eukaryota; phylum Euglenozoa; class Kinetoplastea; order Trypanosomatida; family Trypanosomatidae; genus Novymonas; species Novymonas esmeraldas. Next base: position 6,989 of record JAECZO010000165.1, on the reverse strand, counting down.
CACGATCATCAAGAGAAGCACGGCCAGCTCGTGCACTGTGGCCGCACGTGTGAGGCGGAGAACAAGCAGGTAGAGCTCGCCTACAACAAGCTGTCGTCGCAGGTGGACCGAGAGCTCTTTGGTGTGTTGCTCGACGCGAAGGACACCAAGTCGGTGCGGTCGACCACCCCCCAGCAGCTCAAGCAAAAGTACGAGGAGAAGCGCCAGCAGATCCTGGAGACAGAGAAGGACGAGGAGGATCGCAACATGGCGCTCGAGGAGCTCAAGGACGCGTACGACATCATCGAAAGCCCCGACGCGCGCAAGTACTATCTTCTCTACGGCGCGAAGCCGCCGGAGCAGATGCGGCACGTGAGTGCCCGCCACGGCGGCTGGGGCCAGGAGATGGCACTCGGCACCTTCAAGTACCGTATCATTATCATGTGGTTAGAGTTCCTGCACGAGTACATCGGGGTGTGGGGGGAGACGGTCGTGCTTGGGTGCGTTGTGCTCTTTGTCCTCTCGCGGCTGCCTCAAGCGCTGAAGGACTCGCAGCGGCTGCTGGATGAGCTGGACCTCCAGGACGAGCACGCCGAGGAGGATAGGAAGGCGGCTGAGCAGACTGAGCAGTCCGGGCAGGCCGAGTGATTCACGTGCCACGACAAGCTCTCGCTTTGATCTTCCATCCATCCTCAGAGGCGGAGGCTTGTGTGAGTATCAGTCTGTGTGTGTGTGTTTTTATGTGTGCGACAAGTTGGATGGACACACGAGCGGGCAGCGCGTTCGTGTATGGGCTTTCTTTTTCACTTGCTTATGGACCCCCCCGGGGCTCCCGCACACCAACGCGCTGGTGGGTGGAGGGTCGAGGTGTGGACTGCTGCGAGCAGGATGCGGAGTGCCATCGCTCACTCTCCCCCCCCTCTCCCTCCCACCGCAGCGTCTGATGCCGCGGTACGCGGTAGCCCCCGCTACTTACACACCACCTTCACTGTAGGGTGGATGGATGGGGCGACGTGGTAGCCGCTACTCCGCGGACTCGCGGTCCGCATCAGCTTCTCCTCCTTCACATGTGGTGAGGGGCACATACACGCACACATGTTCTGCTTCGCTGCCCGGAGCAGTCAAGATGCGCGTCTCTGCGTCGCTTGTTTGGTATGTTGTTCTGACCTATCACTCCCCTCTTCCTTTCCCCGCTTGATGGACGCAGTGCCTTGGCTGCGTGGTCTGCCTCGTCGCCTCCCTCCTCCCCTCCTCCCGTCCTTCCTCCCTCTCCCCAATCCGTGTCCTGCACCGCATTCTTCACGCTTGGACAGACACGCCCACACACACACACACACGCGAAAACGAGGAATGCGTGTTGCGGTGCTCAGCGATGGATAAGGACGACCACTACACCGTTTTAGGCATCTCACGAACCGCAAACAAGGATGCGATTCGTCAGGCGTACAAGCTCAAGGCGTTGCAGCTCCACCCCGACAAGAACCCAAACGGCGAGGCCATTTTCAAGCTTGTCGTCAACGCGTATCAGACACTGAATGACCCGACGAAGCGCTCCGCCTACGACCGCGAGCTGACGCGGCGGGAGCGCGGTTTCGGGGGCCGGCCGTTTCGCCAAGCGGCTCCCCAGCCGCCGTCTCCGGCGGCAGACCCATCGTCGTCGTACGGTGCCGACGCCGGCACCTCGCGCAAGCCACGCTACGCCACTGATGAGCAGCTGTTCAAGGACGCGTATGAGCAGTACAAGAAGACCCCCTTCTCCGGCACCCCCAACGCCGGCTTTCGCGGCCCCACCTCCGAGGGCACCTTCGCGGATTGGTTCAAGAAGAAGCAGGAGGAGCTGCGGCGCGCGGAGGAGGTGACGAAGGCGAAGGCCGAGTACGCCAAGAACTTAGAGCGTGAAGAGCAGCGCAGGGCCGAGGAGTGGCGCGACATGCAGCGCCGCCGTGAGGAGGAGCGGGAGGAGGAGATGCGACAGGCAAAGGAGCAGCGCGAGCGGGAGCGTGAGTCGCTCAGGCGTGAGGGCGAAGCGGCGGCCAAGGAGCAGAAGGCGGCCGAGCAGAAGGCGCGCATGGAGGCGTATGCGGAGGTGCAGCGCGAGCAGCAGGCGGATGTGGAGCGTCACCTGCGCGACTTGGCCTCGCAGAAGCGTGAGCTGGCGAATGAGCGGCGCCGTCTCGCCGAGGAGAGGGCGGAGGCGGCCAACGTGGCGGCAGAAAACCGCATCACACGTGATATGGCCCACCGCCAGCGTGAGCAGGAGCTGGCGGAGGCCGTGCGCCGCGCAGACGAAAAGGTCCGCGAGGCACAGGAGCAGCAAGCGCTCCGTGAAGCCGCGGAGCGCGTCCGCGTGGAGGAGCGTGTGCGAGAGGAGAAGCGCAAGCGCGAGGAGGAGGTGCACGCCTTGGAGATGGAGAAGGCACGCGAGCGGCAGCGGCAGAAGGAGGCGGAGGCCGTGGAGCAGGAACGCACTCGTACGACGGCGGAGTTGGGTGAGCAGCGAAAGCGTGTCATTGCTCAGATGATGTCGGAGCGACGGAAGCACGAGGAGGAGGTGTCGGCGATGCGGCGTGAGACCGACCGCATCGAGGCAGAGATGAAGGCGAAGCTCGAGGCCTTGCGGGCCGCGAAGAACTCCGGCCAGGCCATCAACCTGGACGAATGGAAACTCTAGCACATTCCCCTTCCTCGTATAGAGGCCGACTCCCCCTCTTCTCACTTCTCCTCGCCCCCCGCCTCATCTGAGTTTTCGCATTCGTACTTGCGGGGTGTGTGTGTGTGTGTGTGTGGGCCGCGGTGCTCGCCTTCCCCTCCTTCTTTTTTTTTTTTTCCATGTTTTGTGGTCGGTGGTTCTTTTGTGCCCCCCCCCCCTCTACGCTAGGGGGTTTGTTGGGGGGGGGAGGATAGTGTGTTGTCTTATCCCATGCCGGCTCTTCCCACCTCCTCCTCCTCCACCCTCGGGATGCTCTCTCTGCGGACACGCACACACGCACACACGCACACACGCACGATCAGTGCGACGTGGAAGTGGTGGGAAAAGGTGAGATGTGGACGTCTCTGTGTTTGTTTGTGCGTTGTGTGTGTGTGTGTGTGTGTGCGGGGCAGCGACTGATGTAATCTAGAACGCAGGCGGGGTGCGCGCCTTTGCCCAGCCCCCCCTCTCTGCTCCTTTCCCCGCGCTTGCACCGTCGCGGTGGCACGCGCCGTGGGCTCTTCTCGTCCCTCTTCGGCTCCTTTCTTCCTCCAACCTCTTTTTTCACTTTGTTTGGTGGTTGCTTTGTGTTTCTCATCTTCCATGGAATGCGGCCCACGCTCGCGGGTCCTCAGCCAGCTCAGCACGCGCGTCCTCAGCTGGTGCTGCACGCAATCAACGCCAAATCCCTCCTCCTTTTCCCCATGCACGCACACAAATGGCATGCATGCACGCGTGCCAAGTCGCACGCCGGTGCCAGTGGGAGGGGTTGCACAGTGTGGAGAGATGGGAGGAGGAGGAAGAGGCAGCAGCAGTGACCGCAAGAATGTCGGGTTGTCGTCTCAGGGCTGCTCGTCACCGGCGGGACGCCTCTTCTCGCTTCTCTCCCACCCGCTCTCTCGCGCACACACACACACACACACACACTTGTGCCTTTGGCTGGTGTGTTGGGTGGCCGGCCTGGCAACACCGGCGCGGCACCTCTCCCCTCCTTCACGCGCATCTCTGGCGTACTCACCCACTCGATGGCGGTCGTGAGTGCACCGCCGTCCTCCGTCTCCCCCCCGCCCGCCCCCCTGTGCAAATGTGTGTGTGCGCTCTCCTCTAATCTCCTCTTCTGCTCCCCGTCACTCACTCTCTCACGTAATCACCGCCAATGGCGTACACTGCGGGGCGACGTAGCTCACAGCGTTTAGCAGGGGTGTGCGCCTCAACCAGCGTGTGCGTGTGTGTAACTGTGTGTGTGTGTGTACTTTTGCTCCTTCGCCTCTCTCCCTTGTATCGCTTTTTCACAACAGCATCCTCTCTTCCCTACTCATCATCTTGACCTCTCGCTACAATGTATGGCATGGGTGGCATGTACGGCGGTGGCATGGGCGGTGGCATGTACGGCAGCGGCATGGGCGGTGGCATGTACGGCAGCAGCATGTACGGCGGCGGGATGGGTGGTGGCATGTACGGCAGCAGCATGTACGGCGGTGGCCTCGGTGGGGGTATGGGTGGTGGCATGTACGGCGGTGGCATGGGTGGCTCTTCCCTGGGCATGGGGGGCGGGCTCCAAGGCTTTGGCCGCACCAACCGTCTCGGGTCCACCGCCGCCAACGGCATTGGCGGCCTCAACGGCGACGGCGTCCAGAACAACGGTGCGCAGTCTCCGCTCAACCTGCAGGCGCCGCCGTTGGACCAGGGCAACCAGCTGGCCTCTCCCATCAACCAGCACGCCACGCCGCTGCCGCCGCTGAACGAGTCGCCCGAGGAGCGCAGCCGCCGCATCCAAGCGGAGCACAAGAAGGAGCGCCAGTTGATCCGGCAGCAGCGCGAGCAGCACCGCCAGGCTCGCCTGCAGGCACGCATGGAAATTGTTGGCCACCTCACAAACGTGCTCGTGCAGGGCCTGCGGTCCGCCATGGAGCTCTTCGGCGTGTGCTTCGGGACGTACTACAGCATGAAGGCGGTGCGCGCCTTTTCCAACGCGCAGGAGCGGATGCCCGGCATGCGGATGGGCGTCGGAGCCAACTACCCGTACGGCGCGGCCGCGGCCAACGCGCAGGCGGGAGCAGCGGCAAGCGGTGTCGTCGCTGCTGGCGCGTCAGGGGCGCAGCAAGTGGCGGCGGCGGCGGCTAGCGGTGGCGGCTCAAGCAAGTGGAGAACCTGGCTGCTCTGTATCGCTCTCTTCATATTGGGAGAGGTGGCGTACGGGGTCGCCGCGCGCCGGCGCGCGAAGCCGCCGCCGCGTCGCCGCCGCATCACCGGCCCGGCCGAGGACGCCTACGGGAACGTCATCAGCCAAGACGAGCACGAGGTGAGTCTCCGCTCCAGCTCCGCTGAGTCGCGGCTGTCGGGAGAGAATCGGGAGGAGGAGGAGACGCTGTCAGAGGCGTGGGGGCAGGCGTACAGCCCGAGTGGGCTCTACACGGCGGCGCCGGGCACACGCGTGACTGGCGGGGACGGGGTACGTCGAGTCTACTACGCCTTGTACGACTACGAGGCCCCGCAGGCCGACGGTTCGTGCTTGAGCTTCAAGGCAGGCGACGAGTTCGTCGTCGAGGACTACGCCGAGGGCAACTGGTGCGAGGCCACGGCGGTGGAGGGGGGCGACTACTCGCCTCGCGGCCGTCGCGGCCTTGTTCCGAGCAACTTCCTGCGCCTCGCCGAGCGTATCACGAAACTGTGAGCGAGTGTGTCACTGTTCGCCTCACCTTCCTCTCTCCTTCGTCTACGCTAACAAAAGGAATGTATGTGTGCGCGTGCGTGCGTGCGTGTGTGTGTGTGTGTGTGTGTGTGTGTCGATGCACGAGGCAACTTCTCCTTTCTCACCTCTCCTCGGCTCCCGCCTCAGCCAACGTTGTGGCACGCGAGCAGCGGCTGCGCATCTGCAATGTGGCGTGCGCGGGAGGACAGAAGGGGCTGTCGTGGCGCTAATGATGGTGATGGGAAGAACAGGGGAGGAGGAGCGCAGCGCCCACGCCTGCGAGCTGTGCACGACGCGGTGGGTCGTGTACTCTCCTGCGTGCGTCTCCTCTACGGGTGAGCAGCGTGGTGGAGCATGCAGGCACGCGCACATGCACACACCTCCAGCTTCTGGTGCGTGTACATGTGTGTCTTGGCCCCCTCCCCTCCTCCCTCGCTCTCGCTCTCGCTCTCTTCTGTCTGTTCTCATCTCGCCCCACAAAAAAAAAAAAAAAGTGTGTATATACGTCTGTTTGTGCTCGCTTCTCGTTTCAGTGGTCTCCTGGTGTGGTGATTGTTCTATTTTGGCATGGTACTTGCTTCCTTCATGGTATCTGCGGCGGCGACTGCCCGTGCGTCGCGTCTGCGCCGTCTCTCCGCTTCTCCCTCGTTCTTGGTGGGCATGTGTGTGTTTGTGTGCTTTGATTTCCTTTTTTATTTATTTATCTCCACTGAGTCGCTCCTGCTCGCCAGTGCAGCGCATGGGAGCGCTGTAGGGTCACGCGGAGGGGAGAGGGAGTGGAGCTGGATGCTCTGCAGGTTTGGGTCTGTGTTGCAGAGAGGCGAGGTGAGCTCGACGGGTGAGACCAGCGGTGGACGGTTGGCGGGTGCTGTGCTGTGTCTCTCCAAGTGTGTGTGTGTGTGTGTGTGTGCATGCGTCTGTTTTGGTGTGAGTGCGTGGCGCTGGCGGGGCGCTGAAGCGACTGTGGGACATCCTCGCGTGGAGACTGCCGCAAAGGAACGTGTGAGCGCGTCTGTCGCTGGCGGACTCTCAACGTGAAGCGGCGCGCCGGTGCCGTGCGTGCGGGAGGCTCTCCAGCAGCTCGTCCCTGGGTCATGAACCTCGCGGTCTTCCTCTCTTTCTGCCTTCTACGCTCCACAGCAGAGACGTGTGAAAACAGCAAAAAAACAACAACAACAACACGACATCAAGAACAACCAGATGTCCCTGGCGGCTCAACGTGCGTGCGCCACCGCCGGCGTTGCTGCTGCTGAACGGACCGCTTGTGCCTCCCCTCCGAATGCCTGCCCTCTCTCTCTCATCCACCACCCCGCCCTCCCTCACTTCTCTCGTCCACAACACACCGTTTTTTTTTTTTTTTTGCATTTGTCCGTGCGACGCCTCGCTTCTCGGTTGCGACACCACAGGAAGATATGGCAGACAACCAGCCCCCTCAGGACGCGCCCGCCACCGACGCCCCCCGCGGTGAGCGCGGTGACCGTGGCGAGCGTGGCGAGCGCGGTGAGCGCGGCTTCGGCCGTGGCCGTGGTGGTCGCGGTGGTCGCGGTGGCCGCGGTCGTGGCCGCGGTGGCCCGGGAGAGGAGAAGGAGTGGGTTCCGTGCACCAAGCTGGGCCGCCTCGTGAAGGCGC
>JAECZO010000164.1:0-49096 GCA_019188245.1 Novymonas esmeraldas | reverse complement strand
CTCATTTGGCCCTCCGAAGCCGCCGTCTGCACGTTCTGCGCCGTGCTCTGTACCGCTGCCCCCTGGTTTTGCGCCGATTCCCCCGCCGGCCCCGAGACGTTGCTCGCCAGCGTCGCCGTGGCTCCCGCCGCCTCGGCGCTGAGAGTGCGCATGTCGCCCAGGATCTGTGTAAATGCGCTCGTCGTGGACGAGGCCTGGATTCGTGACTTCACCCACGCCGCGAATGCAGTTGGAGCCGGGCCCACTGCGCGTGACTCCGCTGGGGGATGTGGAGCGACTGCGCGACGCTGGCCAACATCACGCTGGCATGGGCGCAGTCCGGAAGAGGGGAAAGCGATACTTGTGGAGGCGGGCGGCAACGTCGGTGGGCATGGATGGCTGCACCACTGCCGAGGATACCTGCCTCTCGAGCGGGAACGGCTCATCCGTGACGTCCGTCACCCAGAAGGACTGTCCAGCATGGCTCACCGCGTAAACCCCCTCCTCTGTTTTCCCGGTATCGTGCCACGTGGTCACCAACGGGACTGGCGCCCCCTGGCCAGGTTTGGCCAGACCGTGTGCCACCAGGCGGGAGCCCACAGACACGGTGTATCGTTGTGGTGTGTGTGGTGGTGTGTGGTGTGTGCGTGTAGGAGTGTGTCGCGATGTGGGGAGGAGTAGAGCTGATTTCTTTTGCTTTTGTCACGGGGAAGGTGGAAAACCCTTCACGTCACCTTTTCAGGTTCATGGGAGCAGGCCCGTATCCACGGTGCCTCCGGATCGTCCTCGTTCGGTGTGCCACGGCCACGTGGTAGAGCTACGCCGACTCCAGCGATCACCGGTTTCTGTTGGATTTGCCTTCTGCGTGGACCAGCGCAAACGGACAGGGAGCTCCAATCCCCCGCTGCAGAGGCAGTGCATTCCCCCCCCCCCGCTCCCCCCCCCCAGCCAGGACGCACCCATGACGCCGTGTCGCTCCCCCATCGCGGGGTACTGACGCGAAGGAGGTGCGTAGCGACACAAGTGCCGTTAAAAACAAGTGGCCAAGGAAAACAGTCCCACCACTTCCGGACTGCGAACCCTTGGTGTTTATTTAACTAGCTGTTCGCCCGGAAGCAGAGTTGCCGGTTGATCCGAGAAGCCACGTAGAGGCCACTAGAGGCGAAACCACATCTCCGAGATGGGGCAGAACGCCTTTTCCCGGATTTCTTTCGCCACACAACGCTCCAGAGTGTGTCTGTGGGCTTGTCTCGCTCTTTTTGAAAGGATAGTGACGCGGCGCGCTCGCTACTGGAGGGAGGAGGCGACAGCGGAAAAAAAAAAAATGATGAGTATAGACAAGCCTGCTGAGTGCGAACGGCAGTTGGTGGCCATGCAGCGGGGCTTTCTACAAAGGAAGCCGTGTGGCTGAGGTTCGAAAAGTCATCTTCGCACCATTTAACCGTGCTGGGAATGGACCCGACTCAGATTTAGACACGCAAAAAAGAAAAAAAAATGTGCTGCATTTTCCTCATCTTTTCCTCATCTGTTCTCTGAAATCGTGCTTTCCGTGTTTTAGTAGTGCACATTTTTTTCCTCCCCACTCCTCTCCGCACTGTGCCACAGCTGCAACGGTCGCAGCGCCATGTTCTCTGGCTCAATTGAGGTGGAGCTTCTGCGAGGCAAGAACTATCCTCAAACCGAAGACGACCCGAATCCATGCACCACACAAGTCACTGTGGTCGTTACTGATTTTTTGTCAGGCGCCGTCCTGTCGCCTGCACAGTGTTCGTCTATCCAGCCCAATTCGAACGCTCCGTTCTACAACGACACCTTGTCCTTTAAGGTGCAGGAGGTACCGGAGAGCTTGTGTCTTTCGGTGACGGTGAGTGAGCACTCTCGGAAAAAAGCACCTTTTCTGCTGTTCAGCGGAAAACAGGCGATAGGCCTTTCAAAGCTGAAAGCCAAACAGCGTGTTGTCATCCCTCTCACCCGTGCGGGAGAGCAAGCTCAACAGATCGAGGCAGACGGCGATGCCTTTGATTTGGAGGCCAGTAGCATGGTACCTTTCGTGAGTGCGCGCCTTCAGTTTGTAAAGGAGAAAATTGTGGATGCGTCCGACCCGTACTCTGACGTGGATGTGTCTGGCAAGCACCTGTCACTGGATGGAAAAAGTGAACTCGTCCCCTCTGGAGCGCAGTATGTTTGGTTGCTGCTGAAGAGCGACAAGAAATGGACATCGGCGTACCAGTTCGAGCTTTCAGCTGTGTGGCGTTCTCGCCCTCCGCTGGAGGCTGAGGTCCAGGCCGCCGTGAAGACGCGGAGGGGCACGACCGGTGGTGCTGCGGCTGCCGCAGCTGCCGCGGAGCAGGAATCGACGCGCACTCTTGGGGACATTGTGACCAAAAAATGGTGCTGTCACCGCACGCACCAAGTCCTCACGCGGGTATGCATCACGGCGGAGAAGTACGGTAGCAAATTCACCGACCTCACATTCACTCCGAAAGAGGAAGTTGAGTTTCGTACGAACAAGAAGGAGCGGTGCATTCTCCTTGAGCAAATCTGTAAAAACAAGCTGGAGGATACTGGGAGCAACCGGCTTCGCGACTGGCTCAACCGGCTGTGGTTTCTTTTTGTTACGGGCGTCGACAACGATCCCGCAGGTCCGCGAACGTTGAGCTATGAGGTTCGGAAGGCCGTACATGATGCCCAGTTCACCGAGGCTGACGCTATTATTGTGCAGGCGTGCCTCCTTTTTTCTCTCATTCCGTCTCTCAAGTACGAGATTTGCCAGTCGCTCTCTGAGGCTGACTACCTCGCCGTTCCCCTCGAGAAAATGCGAGAGTTGACAGGATTTGAAGCGTCGCAGCGCCGCGCTACGCCGGCGCAGCAGCAGTTCACGCATGTATTCATCTCGTTTGTCGGATCGCTTCTCGATACACTCACTGAGGCTGAGGTGGTGAAGGCGGCAACCGAGTTCAAATCGGCTATCTGGGATGCACAGCAGCGTATCGCCAAGGGTGCGAAGAGCACGATTGGCTCTCAGAGAAGAAACGAAGACGGGACATTTCTCAAAGGCGACGGTATCCACATCGACCACTTGGACAAACTGGGACGACGGAAGCTAAATGCAAAGTTCACTTGATCAGGTGTTTGGAAGGGGCTCCGTCGCGAATGCACTGTTTCGATAGCACTCTCTCTTTTTCTTTCTGACCGCCTAGGCGTATGTACAGTGTGTGTTTTTTTTCCGTTGAAAAGGGGTCTATCTCGCGAGCTTTTTTCTTGCGTACCTCCGATCGACTCGACCTCATGTTTGGCGGAGATTACAACATTGTGTGTCTTTTTTTTTTCTTTTTTGCGGAGAGGCTTTTTTGGAACGGTGACTATAGCCTCACAGCCGCCTGCTCTCTGTCTTGTTCACAAACTTCTTCTTTTCTCGTCGACCGAGTGTCAAGGTGGTTTTTTTTTTTTCCCCCGATCGTGTGCTTCCTGTCGTTGCGCACGAGCGACTGATTTTCTCATGTACGGTTCATTTATTAGAGGCGAAGAAGTGAAAGTCGCAGCGGATTCACTAGGGCATGCAAACACGAGCCAATCAAAAAAAAAAAAAAAAAGCACAGCAACGAACAGAAGAGCGTGTGGATCATATGCGCGAGGGAGGTATGGTTTTTTTCTGGAGGTGTACTGAGAGTGATGCGCAGCTGCCGCACTCAGTTTTGCTTCGACGAAAAAAAAAAAAAAGCTAGTATGGAGCTGCCGAAAAGTAGAACCTCACACATGTAGTGGCAGATACTCTTTCCCCATTTATCTGCGTGCAACTATCTCTCGTTTTTTCTCTCTCTCTTTTTTTTTTTTTCAAGCTCTCACCTTCGTCGTCACATAGAGGGCAATAGAAGACTCAGCTTCATGCGAGGGTGACGACTGCTTGCGCTGTGCACTGGTGCAGCTCATTGCTTCGTTTTTTTTTTTTTTTTTAATCTTGTCGCCTTTGTCATTTTTTCCGCGTTGCTGCTGTGTTCATTGCGGACGATGACATCGACGAAAACAGCCAGATGGCTGATTTTTGTCTTGGCAAGCGTCCTCCCATTCCTTGGAGGGGCGACATCTGGTGCTGTAATTGGTGTGACAAGGTGTGGAGGCATCATTCCCATCGACAGCCAGTACACCTTCGACCCCGTGTGGTCTCTCTCACCTTTTCATAGTCGCGTGAGCAAGCTGAGCGGAGATTCGCTTGCCTTTGAAAAGCGGCACGCCTCTGTGCAGCTTCGGCAGGAGGTCACGATGCTGTCCGGTGTCAATTTTAACAGTGCTACAGTGTTCGAGATCGTACCGGGCGGCATCAGCGACGCAGGTGCGTCGCAGGCGTCAAGCGAAGACAAGTTGTGCTCTGTGTCGCTTGACCCTCTCGCCGGAGCCATGAGCGGTGTGGTGTCGCGGAGCGCGCGTCTCACATTCCTCGACGTGGATCGCCCCACAAACGGTGCGTGCAGCTCAGCGTTGAACGTCTCTCTTCGACCGCGCCGCGGAGACGTGATGACCTTCTACTTTCCGAGAGGCGGTTTCGCAGCGTCCCAGTCAGTAGGTTTCGCCACCACACCAGGCGACACATGGCCCATGACAGTTACCTTCAACTCCGACTGTGCAGTCCAGTTTCTCCTCCTTCTGGACCGGTATGGCGCGATTGGGCGATGGTACGTTTGGATTCCGACAACTGTATACACAGGCGCGGTGGTGGCTCTTCTTCTACCTGTTGTTCTGTTTCGCCCGCGGCTACCAGTGCATCTTGCTGGTGTCTGCTTGTTTCTGGTGTTTCTGGGGTTTCTTGGCTCGTGCATTGCGCTTGTTCTCGAGCTTTTTCAGTGGCAGAGCGCGGTGGGTCGGATGTTCCCTTTTCCCGACTCGGTTACGCTGTATTGCTGTCTTTGTGTTCTCTATGCGTTGCTACTCGTGCCTGTCCTCCACCGCCAAGGGGACAACGTTGTTCTCTTCATGGGGGCCACTCGGCTTTTCGTTTTCGGCCTCAACTGTGCTCTCTGTGTGGGCTATTGGACGATGGGTTACGTGGTGCTCGGCTCGCTGGCAGCATTTCAGTTTCTCGTCACCAACGTGGTTATCACGTATTACTACGCGTATGTGTCGGTGCATCTACGGCGCTCCATGAAGGGTACGTCGTCCCTGCCTCATTTTTCGCACAACTTCGCGTACCTCTGGTGCGCACCAATCACGCCGTTTGCGTGTTGCGCGCTGATGTACTACGACCTCTATTTGCTCGGTCGCCGCGGCGTGGGGCAAGGAGTCGAGGTGACCCGTGTGAGGGCCGTCATCCGCGTGTACAACGCCCAGATGTCCCTGCCGCTACTGTTTCTCCAAAACGTGTACGGCGTTGCTCTACTCGCGACTGTGTGCGCCTACCACATGCCTTTGGTGGTGCTGCTCTTTGCAGCACTTCTTTTCTGCATCGTGCACGCCATTTATGTGGTGGGTCAGTACACGAGGGAGTGGTCACGGTGGCGTCGCCGTGGCGGTTGTTTGGGTCTCTGCGGGTCCATCTCGCTCTCCGAGGTGATGGCACAGCTGTTGTTCATGGACCACGACGAGGGAGAGTCGCGGCAGATTCCCCACGGCTCGTCACAGGCTGCCAGCCTCTCTCCGCACACCGCCCAGCGCCTTCAGGAACCAGGACAGTACGAAAGAGACGTTGCCGCCTATCAGGCAGAGGACTCAGCCTCCTCTTCATCCTTAGAGAGCGACGTGTTTTTTCCTCCACCCCCGCCTCGTCGCATCGCGGGTGAGAGCGATGAACGGCCACTCTCGCAGCGACCTCCAGGTCAATTTGCCGTGTTCACAACACCGCCGAGGCAAAGTACCAGCAGCGCACCGGAGTTTTGGCCAAGCAGTGTGGAGCGCTAGAGCCTCTTTGTTGTTTTGTTGTTTTACCTGGCAGCTGGCCAGCAGGAGTTGCCTGTAGGGGTGACCTCTCGAAGGGGTTGCTGTGGAGAGACTCCTCCTTCCGATAGATCTGCTCCTCGCTCTCTGAGCCGCTGTTTCACCTTCCGTTTTTAGAGTAGACCCCCCTGTCGCTTTCCTCGGTCGTCGTCCGTCGCGCTCTGCGGTGACATACACAGATACACACACACACACGCAAAAGAGCCTAGTGTAACCCCCCACTTGGTGACCCACCCCCGTGGCGCTGTTGTCTGTCGGCCATGAAAGAGGGACGTGCGGTCTGATACGTACATCTCCAGCGGTGCAGCAGGAAGTGCGCGCTATCCACGGTGCCTCGAGGCCCTGTCGTGACAGAGAGGCGCTGAAGGGAGAAAGACGTGCGACACTGTGTTCCTCCCACGACGTTTGCGCATCGCAGCGGCGCGTCACAATGCCCCTCTGTTGAAACGCGACACATCGCCACTGCTTCTCGTTGCCCCCCCCCCCCCCCGCTCTCTCCCTCCCTCACCACTCCGACACCTCCGACAACTCCTAGGATATTTGCTCACGCCGCCACTTGGTGTCCAGTCGCGCTCAGGGTAGCGTGAAAAAAAAAAAAAAACACGAGAAGCATCGCTTGTGAAAGTAACACGTGCCGCTTCTTCTCTCTCATATCGGTACCTGGGCAGTTTTTTTTTTTTTTGGGGGGGGCGTGCAGAGCGCGCGTGCGTGTGGTTAGGGGGGTTCCAACCGGCGTGCCCTCACTTTCAGTGACCTGAGGTGGTTGCAGTGGTTTTTTTTTTGTTTTTCGTGCATTCTCGTCAGTTGCTGCTGTGCCGCATAGCATCTGACGTGGGGCAATGTGGAGCACTTTTTTGGGTCAGATTCAGCAGCGCATCGATGATGCTGTTGATCTTCTCGGAGACGAGGAGGCGGAGGAGGGTGTCGAGCAAGGAATCAGACGGGGCCGAGGGGCACTGAGCGCCGCTTCTGAGAACGCACCCGCTCTGCTGCCTCATCGGCGAGCACCTGAGCAGCAACCCACGTCGCCGCTATCCTCTGTGGACAGAGGCTCTGACGTGGATGGCTGGGAGAGCAGCGAGGTTGGCGACCAACCTGGCCTCACTGCAGCCGCGGCGTCGGAATCGGGCGATCTTCACCCGGTGGCAAAGGAGGCAACCGCGCGTCTGGCTGGACCGCCCTCGGCCTCTTCGCCGCCAGCACCGAGCTTGCCAGAGAAAGACGTCTCGTCGCCAGCCGCTCCGTCGTCGCCGGCTCCATCAACCGCTCCTCAGTCCACCGCTGCGCCGTCTCCTCCTGTTCCAGCAGTAGAGGAGCTTGCTGAGCAGTCCGGTGACAGCGCGAGCAGCCTTCTCCCGATGGCTGCTGCGCAGTTGTGTCTGCCAGATGACGAGAGAGCAGCGGTGGCGGCTGCGCACCTTCCACCGCCAACACCGCGCAGGGCGACACCGATGGAGTCTCTGGGGGGGTCGCCGGTGGAGTCGCCGCCGTTGGAGCTTGGCGCTGTCCAGAGCCTCACTTCGTCTCCTCCAGAGCGGACTGATCTCGTGACTTCAGGGGCGGCGTTGGAGTCCCCTGCCAGTGAGCGAGCGCAGACGCCGCCAGCTCCGACGTCTCCCGCGCTGCCAGAAGGGAGGCGGGCTGCAGGATCCTCACCGCTACCCGCAGTTTCGACGACGAGGGAGTCGCTTGATACCGCGCAGCTGCTGCGCTTCCAACGGCAGCTGGCGGAGGAAATGGAGAGTGTGGCTGCGCTGCAGCGCCAAAACGCGAGCTTGAGGGAACGGGTCTCTGTGCTGGAGGGGGAGCTTGCAAAAACTGTAGCCTGTCTGTCGCGCGCGGCCGACAATGAGCAGCAAGTCTCCCTGCTAATCGAGAAGCTGGGGAGGGAGAAGGAGCGGCACAAGGCGGTGACGGAGGAGCGAAACGAGCTGCAGGAGCAGGTGCAGGAGCTGGAGGATGAGCTGGAGGAGTGCCGTGTGCGCGAAGAGAGCTGGATCAGCGGGCACGAGCAGCAGAAGGAAAACGAAAGTGCTGCGCAGCAGCGCATCGCGCAGCTGGAGAAGGACGCGCAGGCTCGCGACACCGTTGTTGACAACCTCAGCACACAGCTTCGAGAGGTGACTCACCAGAACAGCGTTTTCCAAAACCAGGTGGGAGAGTTGAAGGCGAGCTACTCAGCCCAGCTCGACACCGTCAAGGAGTCTAGCGTCGACACAGTCGAGCAGCTTCAACGAGAGGTGGAGCAGCTACGCAGCTCCCTGCAGAACCTCTCGGCGGAGTATGACACGCGAACGGCGGAACTAGAGCGTGAGGTGCAGCACGCTAACCTGCGCAGCCATCAAGCCGAATCCCGGCTGAGTGAGATGGAGCTAGGCTCCGTCGGCGCCTTACAAGATCTGCGTGGCGAGCTGGAGGACTTACAGCGCAGTAGCGCCACCTGGAAGGCAGAGGCGCAGAAAACGCGCAGCGAGTGCGCAGAACTACTCGACCAGTACGCGTTACTGAAGCGAACTCGTACTGCTGCTGAGGCTAATTTGCGTGACCGACTCAGCGCCGAGGCCGCCACAGTCGCCACCCTCCGCAAGAGTAACCGCGAGTGGGAAGAACGGCATCTCGGGCTACAAGCGACTGTGCGCGCGACGCAGGCGGAGGCCGAGGATCAGCGCAAGACAATAGTACAACTGGAGGCGACGATTCAGAAGCTGACGGCATCGAGTGCAAGCGTGCTGAGCCGGTCTCAAAGCGAGCTTCTTATCGGCACGGGCGCTTCCTCAGCGATAGCGGCGCCATTGGAGGGCTCACCAGCCGGCTCAGTAGTGGCCGGCCGGCTCAGTGGCAGGTTTGTGCCGGCTCCCCCGTTAAACCCGTTCCTGAGCCTGGAACGACCGACCTGGGGCGATGCAACGGACCGCAAAACACGCGAGAGGCTGGAGCAAGAGGTCGTGCGACAGTCGGCTGAGCTGGAGCGCGTGCGAGCCGTTGCCGCGGACGGCGATGCATGGAGGGCAAGGTACCAGCGGCTGCGGGAGGAGCATGATTTACTGCTGCAGCTTTACGGGCAGCTGGAGGAGGGCACTAATGCGTTGCAGAGCAACGGCTCCCGCATCCCATCTGCGACTACTACGACTACTACGACTGCTGCTGCTGCTGCTGCTGCTGCCACGCCATAGTGTTGCACAACAGAGCATAAGCTCATGGAGAAGAGTGCTTGCAGCCCGAGCTCCTTGTCCGTCTCTCCGTTGAAAACCGCCCCCGCCCCCCTTCCTCCAGAGCTGCTGGAGCAGGGCTTGTGGGCGACGTAACGGGACTGTTGTCGAGTCCTCGCTGCTTTTCCTTTGTCTTTTCCGTATCTCCTCTCCCCCCCCCAGGGACGCACGGCGCTGGCGATCCAGCCTGCTCTTTTTTTTTTCGTTTTCGAAAAAGGAAAAGAGGTGCA
This sequence comes from Novymonas esmeraldas, assembly GCA_019188245.1. NCBI lineage: Eukaryota > Euglenozoa > Kinetoplastea > Trypanosomatida > Trypanosomatidae > Novymonas > Novymonas esmeraldas. The sequence goes on along the minus strand of JAECZO010000164.1, from coordinate 39,753 downwards.
AACGCACGAGGATGCGCTTCCTTCTGGCTTTGTGTCTCACATGGCAATCAAGGGGCCGAGAAAGGCCATGTGCACTTCCCTGAACTCCGTGAGAGCGACTGGGCTACATGGTGGCGATCGCTCGTACCCTGTGGTGCGATCTCTGCCTCTTGCAAGCCCCTCTCGACCCAGTGCGGACCACCATCTCATCTCCCTTGAGGAGTGTCTTTGCCCCTCTCTTCTAGCCTTGAGATGATGCCATCTGAGCGAGAACGCTGCTGTTGGTCTTCAAGAAATAACGATCCCTCGCCCGTTTCCGCGCTCTATCTCCGTCTTTCGCGACTCCCCTCGCCGTCACATCCACTGCGCCACTCTTGCGTCTCTCCGGTGTCAGTGGCGTCGTCCCCCCACCCCCCCCTCCCCTCCTCCGATCGAGCTGACATAGTCGGCTTTTTCACTTGGCAGCGCGTGCCGCGACGGAGAGGGCAGCAGCGCACGCACACCCCTCACCCCTCCCCACCCGAGTCGTTCCACAGTGCACATGCCCAGTGGGGCGTGCGACCACTGATTCTCGACGCCTGGCACAGTCTTGAGGCGTGGGGAAACGTGCGGGTGGTGTTGGTGGTGTAGCAGTGAGATTCTCACCCCAAACTAGCACCGTACTGTCGTGACAGCGACGTACCGCACCCACGTCACATCCTCCACTTCCAAGTCGCCAAGGGACGCTTCTGCGCGTGCGTACCCGTTGCTGAGGGGGAGCTCCAGGTTCGACCGCTCATGTGCACGCGCTTGCCTTGTGGTGTGTCTTTCTCTCCTTATCGGTGTGCTCCCCCAGCTGAGGCGGAGTCGTTGTCGGTGCTCTCGCTCACTTTTCTCCAAGCAGGGCCGGTCGGGACGTGCGCGGCGCTGGCTGCTGTAGCTGGTGTGGTACTGCTAGCGAGCATCGCTCTTCTGTGGGCTCTGCTCTGCTCTCTGTTGATACAGTGGCTGTGGCGCTTCGGCAAACGTCGTTGGCGGACAGAGATGCCATCGGCGGTAGCTGGTACGCACAGCACTCCAGAGCAAAACGGGGAAAGCCGCAGTGTGCCGGGTTCGCGGCGAGGTGCCCGCGACGACGTGTACGCCTCGGAGACGGAGGAGGTGACTCTCCTTACGGCTCTTCAGTTTGCGAAGGCCTCAAAGTGCACGCAAAGCACTGCACGGCAGCAAGAGGAGCAGCTGCGGGACCTGCTTGTGCTCATTCGGCACGGCGAGCGGCAGGACCATGCCGATCGCGCATGGAGAGGGAACTCGCTTCTCCCTCTCTACGACCCGCCGCTGTCACACGCTGGTCGAAAACAGAGCTTCGAGACAGCTTTGATGTACTACGCTCTCCGACAGGAGAGGAAGGTGGAGCAGCGCATCCGTGGAACATTCACGCTTTTTCTGGTCTCGCCGTTTCACCGCTGCATCGAGACGGCAGCTGTCATGAACGTGGTTGCCTTCGAGGGGCGACTGCCGCTGTTCGTGGATCCTCTCATGGCGGACTGGCAGCAGGCGAAAGTGTTCCGCACCGCGCCTGTACTCGGAGGCTCGTACGCCTGCGGCGAGGGTACTGCCCACAGAGCAGACGGCGATCGTCTTGTGTTTCGACCCCAGATCGAAGCGCTTCGCGCGACGCTGCTCCCGTTCCTGAAAACGCGAGGCGCTGAGGATGCCGAGCTTCTCGCTGAGTACGGTATTGGGCCAGAGGTGATGGGTGCGTGGGCTACTCTTGCAGAGGAGTGGTTGAACCGGCACACAAGCTTGCCAGTGTGGACATGCGCCGCTAGCACGTGCACTATCGAAGAAAAGGTGACGTCGCAGCTGAGCGGCGTCGACGGGGTACGTGCCGCATGCCGGCGAACGCCGAAGGGCTCGCCTCCATCACCTCTTTCAGACACTGTTGGAGAAGGTCACCACGGCTGCGGTGTCGCGCACCCGGAGAGTAGGGCAGATTTGGTGCGGCGGTGCGAGCAGGTCCTTGGCGCACACTTTCTCCGGTGCGCCTCAACCGAGTCGGAGGCCATGACCCCGAGGAGAATACAGGCGGCTGTCGCGGCGGAAAGGAAAACGCGTCTGCCCAAGTACTTCCAAGCCTGGCGGGAGCGCACCGCGGAGGACCGCGAGGCTGCCGGCCCGCCCGCGCTGTTGCCGCCAGTGCATGTAATGGCTATCACTCATGCCGACGTGGTGTCTGCGCTGCTCGAGGTCTGCTGTCCCAAGTACCACGACAAAGGCGCTGGATACTCGGTTCCCTACTGCAGTGTAACGACGCTCCAGCGTCACAACAACTACTACCGTATCCCCACAGCTGAGGAGCGGCTGCAGCGCGAGAGCGGCACCAGCGCCGCGGCTCCTGGCGCGAGACACAGCAATGGGCACGCGAAAAAAAAGGGCAACATGTTGCCGACCAAAAACCAGCCACCCGCAGCCACACAGAAAAAGCCGCTTCCTCCGATCTCTGTGGACTGGACTGTTGAAGGGGTCGGCTGCACGGAGCAGCTACGCACGCGCATCGTGATCCAGTACGGGAAGTGAGCGAACAAAAGGAAAGCTGGGCGAAGAGAGAGAGAGCATTACGTTGACTGCTACGAACACGTGCTGCTGTGTCGGATCGCACGAATCGTATGACCTCGAGCGCAGTGTACGTGCAACAGTGAAAATGGGGAAGGGGGCAAGAGCGTCCGCACTGCACGCCTCCAGTTGCTCTCTTCCACTTCTCTGATGATCTACGTCGTGGGGGCGGGGCTCTGCCGCAGCGACGACAGGATCGACGGGATGGTCGCGAAGATGCAATGTCGCGGTAGCCGTAGTGAGAGGGGGGCGGGTGGAGGGGACGGATGCGCAGCGTGGGCCTATGAAAGAGGTACGCGCGCACACGCCGATTCGTCTGCGATGGGTTTGGCCGCTCTGGTTTTCATGCGTGTTGCTTCTCCGCTTTCGTCATTCAACCTCCACACAAACTCACTTTCCCTCCTCTGTCACGCGACACACGCCGTTCCTCTCCTCGATGTCTCTCTTCCTCCCTTGTCCACTTTCACTGCTTCCTCCCTTCCTGATTCCCTTCCCCTCCGCCTTTCCCACCCATCTGTTTTCTTGTCGTCTCCCACCTACTCTTTGCCGACCCGCACCAGCTTTCTACAAGTCGCCCCACCAAACACCTACTCCACCAGCCTCAGCCCCTGCTTCCCTCATTATCTCCTCTCCTTTCCCTGAGAAGAGCGCACAGGAAGTACCGCGTAAGGCACGCCCCTCTTTTTCTCCCTTTTGCTCTTCACCGAGAGCCTCAACCTCACGAGCAGCAACGCCCTATCAGCGAGACCAAGCATCCGTCGGCGACGAACAGCAACAGTGGCCACACAGTGCTTTTTGTTCTCGTATCCCTTCTCTGCATCGCTTCGTTCACGTGCCGGCAGATTGTCTGTTCGGCTGTACCGCAGCCAATACCTTGTCCTCGAGTATACTAAGTCTTAGCCTTTCTACGCACAGGTACACACACACAGGCACGCACGTGAACAGCACCGGAGGAGGAGGGAGGGCACAAGCAAGAGACGCTTTTTTGTTCTTTTGCAACAGCCTCTCTTTGCGTTCGCCATCTGTCTTCGTCGCATACCTACACACAAGACTACAGGCGGCGGTGGCGTAGAGTTTTTGCAAGGTCATCCAACCACAACCGCCCTTGTGTGCCGTAGCGTCTACTGCTCCCTTGTTGCTCTTGTCTGTGTCTAAAAGGCAACAGCGATTCACCTTGTCTTGTGTAGCCTCCATCTCTCTTCTGAGTCGCACCTCTTCTTTTTTTTTTTTGTGTCGCTTTGTCCTCTCGATCTCCTCATTGCTGCTGAACACACCAGAGCTGCTTCGGTTGTTTTTGTGTGTGTGTCGCCGCACTTTAGGAAGAGTATCAGGGTGACAGTGGTGGTGAGACGAACGAAGCTTGTTTTTTCTCTTTCCCCATCTCTGCTTTCTCTTTGCGGCGAGTGGAGCGTTCAACTCTTGTACCCCTCGTCATCGCCTTGGCGCTGCGTTGGCTGCTTTATTCTCCGGCATAGCCCCTCCCCCCCTCCCGTTGCGACATCGATAGAGCTGAGAGTCTCGAAAAGCGATGCAGTCGTCTGACCCCCCTGGCGGTTTGCCAGGGGGTGGTGGGCGTGGCCCATGGAAACCGTACTACGGCAGTGAGTCCAACAGCAGTGGCCAGCCGTCTTCACACGACGTACCGCGGAGGCGAGGCCCCAGCGGAAAGGTAAGCGCTGCCCCGAGCAACAGTGGAGGTAATCAATCTGGCCAATCCGGAAATCATCGCGGCGCCGAGGACCACTTCGGCAGCGGCGGCGACCGTCAAGGCAATGCTGGCCCCCAGCGCGGCAATGCAGGCGGCCGCTACGGCAACGCAGGTGGCCAGTACGACAACGCTGGCCCTCAGCGCGGCAATTCAGGTGGCCAGTACGACAACGCCGGCCCTCAGCGCGGCAACGCAGGCGGCCGGTACGGCGATGATGGCGGCCGCTACGGCAACGCAGGTGGCCAGTATGACAACGCCGGCCCTCAGCGCGGCAATGCAGGCGGCCAGTACGGTAACGCAGGTGGCCAGTACGACAACGCCGGCCCTCAGCGTGGCAACGCAGGCGGCCGGTACGGCGATGATGGCGGCCGCTACGGCAACGCAGGTGGCCAGTATGACAACGCCGGCCCTCAGCGCGGCAATGCAGGCGGCCAGTACTGTAACGCAGGTGGCCAGTACGACAACGCCGGCCCTCAGCGTGGCAATGCAGGCGGCCAGTACTGTAACGCAGGTGGCCAGTATGACAACGCCGGCCCTCAGCGCGGCAATGCAGGCGGCCAGTACTGTAACGCAGGTGGCCAGTATGACAACGCCGGCCCTCAGCGCGGCAATGCAGGCGGCCAGTACTGTAACGCAGGTGGCCAGTACGACAACGCCGGCCCTCAGCGCGGCAATGCAGGCGGCCAGTACTGTAACGCAGGTGGCCAGTACGACAACGCCGGCCCTCAGCGTGGCAATGCAGGCGGCCAGTATGACAACGCTGGCCCTCAGCGTGGCAATGCAGGCAATCAGTACGGCAGCCAGTACGGTAAGACGGAGGGCCGGAGTACCACAAGCAATCAGTACGGCGGCCCAGCAAGTCAGGCTCCGTCAGGAGGTGCTGAGGGTCGCGAAATCGGTGCCGGGAGGGCTGGTCCAAGCTCACCCCCCGCGGAGGCTCGCACCGCAGATCGCAAGGCACCTGATGTGCAGGCCCCCAACGCCGGCAGTTTTTATGGGAATGAGAAAGGGACCGCGAACTCTCGCTCACAGCAGGGGAACCGCGGCCGCGCCAACGCTAGTGCTGGTGGCGACGGCGCAGCCGGTGGTGTCGGGACCAGTGCCGCCGTTGACGCGTCCTTGAAGCGCCTGACGGTACTTCTCAGCCGCAAGCACTTCAACCCCAAGCAGCAGACAGGGATTTCGCAGCAGCAGAGTGCCTTTGCGCAGAGCAGCTTGGCGGAGGACATATTCACGGATGGGGTGCAGACAAGCAGCTTTGTGGCAGAGTGTATGCCCGCGCAGAGGCCTGTGGCGCTGCTCACCCACTCAGGCGAGCCGCTTTCGCCGCGTGGCGACCGCGTCGGCGGGACTGGCCGCTCGGCGTATCAGGAGCAGCGCAAGATCTCACTGGATATGCTGCTCTCCAGCGTGGATGACATTGTCTCCCAGGTGTACGTGAACTTCGACGAAGACCTCACGAAGGTGCTACTCAATGCTCTGGATCGTGTGACGGCCTGCGACACGCTGGATCAGCGGGAGCGCACGAAGGTGCGCGTCATCGACGAGCTGCTAGAGGTTCTTGGAGACAAGCACTATGATCTGCTTCAGTGTATCATGTACCGCCCTCGCGAGGTGTTCCTCCGCCTTCTGGAGGAGTTCTGCACTCTGGAGGACGCGGAAGACGTTGAGGTGAGCCAGCCTTCTGGCGGACCAAAAGGGCTGACAGTCCGTTTCGTGAAGAACGCTGCACAGCGCACGCAGGCGCAGGAGGCGGCCGCCAACGACGCCGGCAAGATCACCGATCAGAGGTGGCTCGCTCATATGAACAAGCGCTATCGTATGCTCATGCAAGAGTCGGAGCTCGACGAGCTTTTCAAGCGTGACTTCAGTGTCACGGGGTCAATCATGCCAGCCGGCGCCTCAGTCGTCAAGAAGCCCGGACACGTGCGCATTCACATCCCCCCTCCTCGGCAGGAAATTCTGCCTGAAAGCAAGCGCATCTGTGTAGCGACATCGCTGCCTGAGTGGACGCATCCGGCCTTTCTTTCTATCACGCACCTCAACACAATCCAGACGTCAATCTTCGAGACAGCGTTTCACACCTCGCAGAACATGCTGGTGTGCGCGCCAACTGGGGCGGGTAAGACGGTGTGCGCGCTGCTCGTCATGCTGCGGTGCATCAGTGAGCACTTTGAGGGCGGTGTCTTGGACCGAGACTTCAAGATTATCTTCGTTGCCCCCATGAAGGCGCTCGCGCAGGAGATGGTGGAGAACTTCTCGCGCCGACTCGCACCGTTCATGCTGAAGGTGCGTGAGCTTACCGGCGACATGCAGCTGACGAAGCGAGAGTTGGCGGAAACGCAGGTGATCGTCACGACGCCGGAGAAGTGGGACGTCATTACCCGCAAGCAGAGCAACGAGGAGCTTGTGAGCCAGGTGCGGCTCATCATCATGGATGAGATTCACTTGCTAAACGAAGAGCGCGGCCCGGTGTTGGAGGCGCTGGTCGCGCGCACGCTGCGGTACGGGGAGCTGAACCCAGAGCAGCGGATCCGTCTGGTGGGGCTGTCTGCCACGCTGCCCAACTACAAGGATGTGGCGAACTTTTTGCAGGCCGACCTGCGCGAGGGGCTGAAGGTGTTCGGCCCCGAGTACCGCCCTGTACCTCTGGAGCAGACCTTTATTGGAGTGCAAAGCGCATCCGGGTCGCAGCGGCGCAACAAGGAGCTCGAGCTCGACCGCCTGGCGTATGAAGAGGTGGTGAGGAACGTGCGCGAGGGCCACCAGGTGATGGTCTTTGTGCACTCGCGGAAGCAGACGATCGGGCTATCCAAGTTCTTCATCGAGGAGGCGCGGCGGCGCGAAGAGGAGCACCTGTTTCACTACAAAGGCGTCATGCCGTCCGCCGTGGAGAAGAAGGGACACACGCTTCAGGGCCGCGATCTGTCCACTCTGTTCGTCGCCGGGTTCGGAGCGCACCATGCCGGCCTCGTCCGCTACGACCGCACCAGCACTGAGGGTTTCTTCAGGGATGGGTACCTGCGGGTGCTGTGCTGTACGAGCACCCTGGCGTGGGGTGTGAACTTGCCGGCGCACACGGTGGTGATTCGCGGCACGCAAATGTACGATCCCAAGCGCGGCGGCCTCGTCTCCATCTCGGTGCTCGACGTGATGCAGATCTTTGGACGTGCCGGTCGGCCGCAGTTCGATACGAGCGGCCACGGCGTCATCATCTCCGACGACAAGGAGGTGAGTCACTTTCTCCGGCTCATCGCGCACGCGCTGCCCATCGAGAGCCAGATGCAGGGCAAGCTGTGTGATCACCTGAACGCGGAGGTGAATGCAGGCACGATCTCATCCGTGACGGAGGCGTCCTCTTGGCTAGAATACACGTACATGTGGCAGCGGATCCGTGTGAATCCGCTGACGTACGGGTTGAAGGTGAACAACGTCCGCAAGGACCCCGAGCTGAAGACAGTGCGGTACGAGATGATCAACGCCTCCTTCACCGACCTCGCCATTGCGGGCATGGTACGCTACAACCCCGAGACGGGCTCGGTGGAGAGCACCGACCTCGGTCGGCTCGCCAGCCACTACTACATCACATACGAGAGCATCAGCATCTTCAACGAAAAGATGCGCCGACCCGATGACACGTGGATCGATGCGCTGGACACCGGCGCCGCGATGAACGTCGCCGCCTCGGCAAAGGAGTTTAGCCAGCTGAAGGTGCGACAGGAGGAACTGGATGAGCTGCAGGATCTGCATGAGGTGCTTCCGAAACAGGTGCGCGAGTACCGCGTGAGCGGCGAGAGTACGGACGAGACGAGCACACAGTGGAAGGTGACGACGCTGATGAAGGCTTACATTAGCCGCCTCTCGGTCGAGACGCACTCACTGTCGTCCGACATGGTGTACGTCTTGCAGAACATGCCCCGAATCTGTCGCGCGCTCTTCGAGATTGAGCTGGAGCGGGGCCACCCGCTCACGACGTACACGTACCTGACACTGTGCAAGTGCATGGAGCACCGATGCTGGGACTTTGAGCACCCGCTGACGCAGTTTGCCAACTGGAGCCATCGCGTTAACATCACCGATGCGGTGTGGACGAACCTGAACAAGCGCAACCCGAGCATGCAGCTGCTGCAGGAGATGTCGGCGAAGGAGGTGGGGCAGATGGTGCACAACGTGCGCGCGGGTCGCGACATTGCCGATTTGGTGTCGCGCTTTCCATCCGTGAGCATCGACATCGACGTGCAGCCCATCACCCGCTCCATCCTGCGTGTCAAGGTGACGATCGAGGCGGACTTTGTGTGGAGCCGTGAACTGTCTGGCAACTCCGAACTGTTCTGGTTGCTCGTGGAGGATCAGGACAACCACTTCATCTTCCACCACGAGTCCGTCATGCTCACTCGCAAGGAGGTGGAGTCGGGTGTGCCGCACGTGGTAAACCTCGCCGTCCCTATTGTGCCGCAGTACGACATGTACTCGGTGCGCCTCTACAGCGATCGCTGGATGGGGTGCAAGGAGGACTACACCTTCTCCATCGGCCACCTGCACCTGCCGGAGGACTCGCAGATGACGACGAAGTTGCTGCCACTGAGTCCGCTGCGGCTGCACGTGATCCCAGAGGAGTACCACGTCCTGTATGGAAAGTACCGCCAGTTCAACGCCGTGCAGACACAGATTTTTCACACCATGTTCCACACAGACCAGAACGTCTTTCTTGGTGCGCCGACCGGTAGCGGCAAGACGATCGCGGCGGAGATGGCCATCCTTCGCGTGTTCGAGCAGCACCCTGGGAAGAAGGTGGTGTACATCGCGCCGCTCAAGGCCCTCGTAAAGGAGCGAATGCGCGACTGGAAGGCTCGCATGAGGCTGGTGGGGCGCTCCGTGGTGGAGCTGTCTGGCGACGCCACGCCGGACATCGGTGCCCTCGCCAAGGCGGACATTCTGTGTACGACGCCGGAGAAGTGGGACGGCATCTCGCGCAACTGGCAGGTGCGCAGCTACGTCACGGCCGTGAAGCTGGTTGTGTTCGACGAGGTGCACATGCTTGGCACCGACCGCGGTCCGATTCTGGAGGTGATCGTGAGCCGCATGCGCTACATAGGGTGGAATCTCAAGGCGCCGATCCGTTTGGTGGGTCTCTCCACGGCCGTCTCGAACCCAGGCGATCTGAGCTCGTGGCTGGGTGTGGAGAAGAAGTGGGCGGTCTTCAACTTCGACCCCTCAGTGCGTCCGGTGCCGATGACGGTGCACATCGCCGGCTATCACGGGAAGAACTACTGCCCGCGCATGGCGACCATGAACAAGCCGACGTACAACGCGATTTGCGAGAAGAGCCCGACGCAGCCGGTCATTGTGTTCGTCTCGTCGCGGCGTCAGACGCGGCTCACTGCCATGGCGCTCATCGGCTTCCTGCTAATGGAGGGCAACACCGCCAAGTGGGTGCACATGGACGTGGACCAGGTGCAGAAGTACACGTCGAAGTTGGACGACCCATACGTGAAGCACTGCCTTCAGTTCGGCGTCGGCATCCATCACGCCGGTCTGCTCGAGGGTGACCGCACGATCGTCGAGGAGGCCTTCCTGTCGAATCGCATTCAGGTGCTGGTGGCGACGTCGACGCTCGCGTGGGGTGTCAACTTCCCCGCTCACATGGTCGTCGTGAAAGGGACCGAGTACTACGATGCCAAAACAAGCTCCTACGTGGACTTCCCCATCACGGACGTACTGCAGATGATTGGTCGCGCTGGGCGGCCGCAGTTCGACACGGAGGGTGTGGCGCAGGTGCTGTGCCATGAGCCGAAGAAGGGCTTCTACCGCAAGTTTCTCTACGACCCGTTCCCTGTGGAGAGTGCGTTGCACAAACGGCTGCACGTCCACATCAACGCCGAAATCGTCTCGGGGACGATCAACACCCGCCAGGACGCCGTGAACTACTTGACGTGGACCTACCTGTTCCGCCGCATCGCACGCAACCCGTCCTACTACGGGCTGGAGGACGGCTCCCCCAAAGCGGTGACGATCTTCCTCTCGACGCTTGTGAATGGGGTGCTGGCGGACCTGGAGCGGTGTGGCTGCATCGAGCCTCAGGATGAGATGGACGAGGACGCTGACCCGGACGCCATCCAGTACACGGTGTTGGGCAAGCTGTGCTCCTACTACTACATCTCTCACATCACGGTAGACTTGTTCAACCGCGGCATCGAACCGGACCACTCCTGTGGCGAGCTGCTGCGTCTCCTGTGCGACGCGGAGGAGTTCAACGAGCTGCCTGTGCGGCACAACGAGGACAAGCTGAACATGGAGCTGGCGCGCCAGCTGCCGCTGCCCATCCGCGACGCGGAGGCAGACAGTCCGCACGCCAAGGCGTTCCTCCTGTTCCAGGCCCTCTTCGAGCGTGCGCCGATGCCCATCACGGATTACATCACGGACCAGAAGTCAGCGATGGACAACGCGGTGCGTGTGATTCAGGCCATGGTGGACGTGGCCGCCAACAACGGCCACCTCTATGCGGCGCTGCGTTGCATGACGCTCATGCAGTGCATGGTGCAAGCCACCTGGTGGGATGACAACTCTCTTCTGCAGATCCCAAACGTGGTCAAGGCGATGCTGCCGGTAATCGAGCGGGAGTGCGACGGCGTGCGGGACGCGGCCGACCTTGTAAACCGCCCCTTGTCGGTGCTGCAGAGGTTCCAGAAGGTGCTGGAGATGCCCACGTTTGCGTTGCGTGAGCGCGATGTGAACGAGTCGATGGAGGCGGTGCGTGGACTTCCACTCATTCAGGTGGACATCACCGTGCAGCAGCAACCGCAGCAGCCGCAGCAGTCGTCCGCGGCGGCGGACTGGGAGGCTGACGAAGAGGAGGCCGCTGCGATGTACGACTTGACAGTGCATCTGCAGAGGCTCTCTTTTGGGCAGAAGAGCGTCATCGCGCCGCGTTTTTCCAAAGCCAAGGACGAGCAGTATTGGGTTGTCGTTGGCCACGAGCCGACTGGCGAGCTCGTCGCCCTGAAGCGCGTGAATCGGCTGCGGCAGAGCTGCGCGACAACCTTGCGTGTCGAGTGGGACGAGGACTGGGTGCAGTACAGCGCCGATGGTACAGTGGAGCTGAATGTGTACCTCGTGTGTGACTCGTACATCGGCATGGATCAGCAGTACAGCTTCACTCTTCCACGACCACGATAAAAAAAAAAACACACACACACACACACACACCCTCGGGGCGCGTGTGCGCGTGTAAGTCAGGTCGTGCACTGTTGGTGTTTTCTTTTTGTGTTGTACGTCCTTCTCGGTCGCCTCGTCATGACGGACAAAGCAGAGCTGGAGCTCAGCACGCCATCGAGTCGACTCGCCCGCTCGCTTGACAATCTTCCCCTGTTTCCACACAAACACACAGACACACACACACACATGAAAGTGCATACAAGCAGACGCATACGAGGCTACCGGTGCTGTGGTCATGCGGTTCGTAGGCGTTGCGCTGGATCTGCGCCAGCAGCGCGTCTTCTGTCGTCTGCCTGTTGCTGTATTACCTTTCCACTCCCCCCCTCACTCTTTCAACTGTCTCTCTTTCACACACACACACACACACACACACACACACAGGTCACGGCTTGAGGTTGGAAAGAGACGCACCGGCATGCGCCCGTGTGTGGTGAGCCTGTCGCACGTGGCACGGTGTCGGTATCCACCTGTTGCCCTCACGGGTCGCTGCTTTCTGTTGAGGCCGCGTCTCTCTGCAAATGCCGCTGCCGCACATCGCCTAGACTCGCCCTCTCCTAGTCCTTTGGATCTCGAGTGTCTGGAGCTCACTCAGGTGGAGTCCGGTTCACGGGACCGGCGTGGCATGGTGCCTGGCAGTCTTGCTGGAAACAGCTACTACGCGCACCGGTATCGCTCTAGTGGCGGTGCGGGTCGCAGCTCCCAGACTGCAGCAGAGCCGCCTGCACGTCTTCGCAACGGCGATGTTGTGTTGCGCCTGATTTTGTCTGCGGTGCCGCGCGAGCTTGCACATAAACGCGTTGTGGATGTGACAGGCATGCAGACGAGCTTCCACAACGTCTCCGAACGACACGACCGGGCCCTCGCCACTGTCGAGGAGGCGATGCAGACGATGCACCTGCACGATGGGCACGAGGTACCGGCTTTGCAGCGCGGCGACGTGGATTTGGTGCGACTGCAGCCGCGGTGTGTGTACATACCGCCCTCGTCGTCACCGTCACGTTCTGGAGGCGACGGCCCAGTTTCCGTCGGTCTGGCAAAGCTGTCCCCGACGCTTCGCCCGCTCAGCAACCCCGATGTCCTGCTAGCGCAGAGGCGCCAACTTTCCTTCCGCTCTGAAATGGAGGCTGTTCAAACCGCACAGATCATGGCGTCACTCGTAGCAGAGCTGCGGCACGGCCGTGAAGGGAGGGGTGCGCACTGGGGCGCACTCGACGATTGGTCCACCGCGGTGCTGAGGCCGATAGTGCGTGACGGGTGTGTGCTTGCCATGAGGCTGTGCCTTCCCACGCTGTCGAGGGGGAGATAGGGGCAAGCGCTGACGCAAAAGAGCTGCTAGAATGGGGGACCCTCTCCCCCCACCCTCCTCGCGAGGAGCTTCGCTGAACTCTATCGCCGGGGCTGCAGTATACATCTCTCTCTCTCTCTCTCTCTTGGCCGCGACTATCTGTCTCTGTCTCAAGGCAGAGGAGAAGAAAGGAAACACAGAGACACATCTCTTCGTCTCCTTGAGTGACTGCCATCCACGTGGCAGGCGGCTCCCTCTTCCCTCCCCTCGTCCCCCCACACCGCCACGCACCTCGTGCGCCTCTCACACTCCTTTTCTTCTACTCCCTCTTCTTCTCTTTCTCTTTCTCTCTTGCTCTCGATGCGATGAACGTATCCGTGACCCTCGCCCTCGCACACCCACACTTTCCCGCGGCGCATCAAGAACCACTCGCGATTCACCCCCCCCTTTTTCCACGTCAAACAAGAGAATACACACAGACACACACACACAGACACACACACACACACACGGACACGAGCAGACGGACATCCTCTTTTTTTTTTTTTGTCTTCTGTATTTCCTCCAACTTTCCTTTCAACTCCAACTCGAGAAGAGGAGGAAACGCACCTCTTTCCCCTCCTTTTTTTTTTTTTTTTTTGTTCACCTGCCCCAGTCTCTGTGCCTGCATCTCTGCACATTCTCCTGACTTCACTGCCGTTGGTGCTGCCGGTGTCACTGGTTCCTTTCACCGCTCCACCTCTCCACCTCCCTCCCCCGCCCCGTTCGCCGTCCGCTGCTGCTGTCGACACCGTTTACCATCGCGTAGCCGTCCTTCTTTTTTTTTTTTTTGTGTCAAACTTCTGCGAGTGTCAGCCTCACACACTGCACGTACTCAGGGGTGTCTGGGGGTGCTGCACCGGACGTCATTCCGCGCCTCTCCCCGTCCCAGTTCGCCTCTTCCTCGTGCTCATCTTAGCACGCGTCGGTGTCCGGCAGACCATCGCAGATACACACACTCTCTCTCTCTCTGTCACCGCCACTTCTTCTCGTGGTTCTTCTCTTCCTCCGTCCCTCTCACCCCCCCTTCCCCTCCCCCCTGCACGCACTGGCTTACCCCACTCCCTCTCCCCCCTGCTGTACCCACCTCTCCGTGGTGGCCTACAGCATTCGTGTGAGCCAAGGCAAAGCACAAAAAGAAGGACAACATGCCAAGCGGCCCAAAGACAAACAAGTTCACCAACCGCCACGCCGAGGAGGCGCGGTTGCGTGATGAGGAGCGCCGCATCGACTCGCGCGCCGCGCGTGAGGCTGCCAAGGAGGACGCGCGGTGGGCCGAAACCGATTCGAAAACGCTGAAGAAGGCGGAGAAGCAGCGGGAGGCGGAGCAGAAGCAGGCTGAGAAGGCTGACCGCGACGCAGAGAAGAGGGAGCAGCTGGCGGCGGAGGAGCGGGAGATGAGCGCAAAGGTGCCCAAGAAGGTGGCACAGCGTCAAATCCAGAAGGACCTCTCCAAGATGTTGTCCGACTACGACAAGCAGCGCGACGCCATTCGTGGTGGACAGCACGGCTCCGTGGTCGAGCCTGCAAAGGTACAGGACACGTCGCTGCCGTCTGGCAACGTGAATCGCGAACGCGGCGTTGCGCCGTACTCGGACGGTGGCGCTGTCACCGCCTCTGGCACCCCAGGGGATGTTCTGGCAGCCCTGGAGAAGAAGGGCGGCACCACCACCACCGGCGGGGTGGCCGAGGTGCCGGAGAACCGACACATCGGCAAGCGTGCCAGAGTGCTGTACAAGGCCTTCTACGCGGAGCACCTGGAGCGGGTGAAGGAGGAGCGACCGGGCCTGCGCCGCGCGCAGTACAACGACGTGGTGTGGGAGATGTGGCAGAAGAGCCCAACGAACCCGTTCGTGCTGCGCACCGAGAAGGTCGCGCGCGAGCGTCTGGAGGCGGAGCGGCGGTGGATGGAGGGCGACTCCGACGGCGAGGACGAGGAGCAGGGGGAGGCCGAGAAGTAGGCGGCGGCGCTGTGCACTGCGTTTACGTGGTGGGGGGGGGGGGCGGGGAGCCGGTGTGGGCGCAGCGGGGTGGGTGGCACACCGACGGAGGCGATGTAGACGGCCATCTACACACTCCCCGACTTTTCCCGGCCGTAGAAGGGCACGATGTCGCGCGTGCTGCGCGCAGAAGATCCGCGCCTCACGCCACACCACCTGTCCACCGTCGCACTGCCGCCGTTCTCGCCCGCGTGCCACACACCCTCCCCCACCTTCACTCTATTTCAGCAGCCTCCGCTGCAGTTGTGCGTCTCTCTTTCTCTGTCTTCTACGGACGTGGCGGTGTGTAGTGTGTGTAGTGTGTGTGTGTGTGTGTGTGTGTGTGTGTGTGTGTGTGTGTGTGTGGAGGAGGAGGATGGCGAGAGGCACCGAGGGTCATGGTTTGTGTCTCTGGACGCTGCCTCCCACTCGTCCACCGCCACCATCACCTCCACTTCCTCCTCTTCCCCCAGTTCCCCTTCCCATCATTGTCAGAAGGGAGCAGAGCCAAGTCAGACACAACGCGGCTGCTGCTGTTGCTTCTACCGCCAACACGACACGTACACACTCGGCACACTCGCCGCGTGGGGACACGTGCACAGAGGGACAGAGAGAAAGAGAGGGCGAGGGAGAGATGCACGGGGGACTTCACCAGCTTTCGCTGAGAGTAGGTCGCGTAAGGCGTGTGTGCTTCCACGGCGCGGTTGTCGTGAGGGTCACCGCGACAGTGAGAACGTGAAGATGCTGCCCTCCGCCCCCTCCCCCCCTCCCCCCACTGTTCTTTCTCTTCTCGTTGCTGCGAGGGTTTTTTTCTTTCGCCTTTCCACCTCATCATCTTTTTTTTTTTTTCTCCCTCCCTCTCTCTCTCGTCTCCTTTGTTAACTGTGCATGCAACACGGCTGTACACGCGCGTGTTTGGTGTGTCAAGGGCGAGTGTTGCTGGCTCTGTGTTGCCACGCGGGCCACGCGAGCTCCCTCTTTGGCGTCTCACCACCGTCGCCAGTGTTCGGGCCGCGTTGTCCCCCCCCCCCTTCGCCTCTCCAACCCTTCCCTCCTCAACACCCACATACAACCCACACACATACTTTTGCATACAGAGCCACACTCGAAGATCTGGGAGGTGACGGTACCGAAACCGTCGCACTCTACCGCCTCTCTTCACAGATTCTCCTTATCATAGACGCACCCGCTCATAGACACACGCACACCACTGGACACCAAATCCGCCGCACGGTGTTGCCTCCTCCTCCTCCTCAGTACCGCTCCAGATACGGCAGAGTTGGGGCTGGCCACTCCTGTGCTGGCGTAGAACAATCAACAGGAACAAAAAGACGCCGATGCCGCGACGATGAACGTGGACGATCCTTTTGCGAATGACCTCGCCGGGTTTCGCAGCATCGTGACGGAGATGGGCCGGCCGACGTCCTCGTCGCCGTCGCCGGTCTCAGGTGGCGGCGGCGGGGGTGTCTCGCGAGGCGGCGGCACGGCCGCCTCGCCGCCGTTCCCATCCGGTCTCAGCACCCGGAGTGTCGGCAGTCCT
Organism: Novymonas esmeraldas; assembly: GCA_019188245.1. NCBI lineage: Eukaryota > Euglenozoa > Kinetoplastea > Trypanosomatida > Trypanosomatidae > Novymonas > Novymonas esmeraldas. The sequence goes on along the minus strand of JAECZO010000164.1, from coordinate 23,413 downwards.
GCAGGGCTCGGCGCGGCGTCACCCACATCCGTGATGGGCTCGAGCGGGGTGGCCACGCTGTTTGGGCCCTCACCCACGTCGGCCCCTGTCGCCGGACGTCGCGCGCGCCAGGCGACACCTGGCGCGCCCGGCGTGCTTGCGGCGTCCCCGTCGTCCGCCGCCCCTTCTGTCGCCGCTGCTGTGGGTGTGAGAGGTGACGTCGTACCCGCCTCCTCTCCGCTGTCGTGGCTCGATGATATCGATGCGGCACCGCCGCCGTCGGCGCGGACGGCGGTCTTGCCCGGCCGACCTGGCGCACCGCCGCCTCATCGTCCCCCAGGGCCGACCCCGTCCTCGTCGCCGTTGTCACCTCCGCCGGCAGCCGCACAGCACGAGCAGCTGCCCTCGTTTCTTGACTCCGCCTTCTCGACCACGTCTTCTCCTGCCATGGCGGCGGCACACGCGCTACCGACACGGACCTCATCAGCTGGCACCGCGGCCACCAGCGCCGCTGCCGTCGAGGCGGAGCGTAAGAAGAAGGAGCTTCGCGACCTCTACGCCACCCTTGACGCCGTGGTGGAGGAGGAGCGGCGTCTGCAGGAGCGGCTGGACAGTCGTCAGGTGAAGGAGGAGGGAGAGCTGCTGGTGCTAGAGACGAGCGTGCTGGTGAAGACGAGCGAGCTGGAGGAGCGGACACACGAGTTGGTCTTACAGCGTGCGGCGCTGCAGCGCCACACGGAGGAGCGCCTCGAGGCTCTCCGGGAGCGCTATGCGAAGGAGGCAGCGGCTCAGGCCGCGGAGGTGCGGAGCCTCGATGGGGCCCGCTTCGAAAAGCAGCTGCAGGTGGTGCGCGATCGTAGAGTGTCCACGGAGGAGTCGCTTCGAGAGCTGCGGGAGCACGCGGCACTCCTCCTCCACACGGAGCCGTACAGTGACGCTGGCGTGCGCGTTGCCCTCGCCCGTGCCGCCTCGTCGTCGACAGCAGGCGTCGACACGCCTGGCGCCGCGGGTGAGGCCGCCGCTGCTGAAACCGCCGCCGACTCTCAGATCGAGGGTGCCGTGGAGCGGGCGGTGGCTCTGCTTCGTACGTACTGCGACCAGCGTCTGCTCTATGCACGTGACCGCCTGGTGGACCACGTGCACGCGAGCGCGCTCGACGCGGCGCACACTGTGCGCCGTGGCCGAGAGCAGGCGTGGATGGCGGACGCGGTGGAGCACAAGGAGCGCTTCAGCCGCCACACAGTGGAGATGATGGAGCGGTGTATGGCCTTCTACAAGGAGCGGGCTCTTCTCAAGCAGGAGAACATGTCAGCACTGCAGGCTGATGCGCGTCAGGCAGCTGCAGAGCTGCGTCGTCATGCTGCCGGGCGGCTGCAGGATCTGCTGCGTGATGTAACAGCCAAGATAGAGCTTTCGACCCAGCGTCACTCCGACTCTGCCGCGGGGGCGTGCGCGCAGCTGCACGCAAAGGCGAACACCGTTCTCGAGGGGGACCTGTCCCTGGCCGACGCCCGCCGACGGGAGCTAGAGAGTCGCCTCCTCACAGAGGCGCACGCACGGCGCCAGCGTCACCTTGTCGAGGAGACATCGCTGACGGAGCAGCTGCAGCGACTGCGGCGCTCCAGTGAGGAGGCCTGCCGCAGCTCCTTCCAGACCCTCCGCGACGCTGCCGGCGCGACGAGCACTGAGCGTGCAGAGCCTCTCCACGAGGAGGTGCTGGGGCTGAAGTCCGCCGTCGTGGATCGCCTCCACAGCAGGGGGTCGCACGTGCCCAGTGCCCGCAGCTCGGCTCGCCTGAACGCTGAGGAACTCGCGCACGCCGTGCGCACGTCACTGACGCAGGAGGCCGCGCTCCAGCAGGCCGCCTCCAGTGCGCGCCAGCGGTGCACGGAGCTGCGACGAAGCGTTGCAGAGTCTTGTGGCACAGAGGTGGTGGAGCGGCTGCGGCAGGCGCGGTGTGTGCAGCACGCACGCCAGTCGCGGATCGATAGCGTGGCGAAGGCGTGGTCTGCGGCGCACCGTCAGAACCTGGCAGCCGCGTGCTCGTTGATTCTTCCGGTGTCGGGCAACACCGCTGGTAGCGTGGATGCCGAGTACACGTCAGACACGTACGCCGCCCCACAGGACGTGACATCTGCCGCGCTGCTCGACGTGCTCGTCAACAAGTTGCAAGCTCGTGACGAGGTGCGCCGCGTATCTCTCGCGTCTCGGCGGCAGGGCACCGCCGCGCTTCTCCGCCGGCTGGAGGAGATGCGCGAGGGGCAGGTGGCGGTGCAGGAGAGATGCACCGCGGTATGGTCGGCGGCACTGGCGCAAGTCGTGCAGCAGCGCGCGACTCACGAGGCGGAGCTTGAGATCGGCAAGTCCCTTGCTGAGGTGGTTGCAGCTCACCGGCAGGTGGACCGTGAGCGCCGTGCGACGGAGCGGGGGTGCCGTAGGATTGCAGAGATGACTGCGCACGCCCGCGACGACGCCCTGTCACACCGCCTTTGTGCACCGCTGCCGCTGGCACCTCAGCCGGCGAGAGGTGCGGCGGCAGAGGACGGTCAAAGCCAGCTTCTTGGCAGCTTAGACGCCAACATTCTGCGGAAGGCGGTGAGCAGCAACAACAACTTCACGGCCGTTCACGTCTCCACCAACGTGGCTGCCACCACCGCCGCACACAAGAGTGCAGCGGGGACGCGGGTGTCATCGCCGAGGACGACGTTCTCCACCGCATCGCCGGCGTTGCCCGCCGCGCTGCCGGCACGTCCGGAGGGGCGTCACCCCCCCTCCGTCGCGGAGCTCGACTGGGCAGCAAACACGCAGCCGTGGTCTGCTGCGCTGTTGCGGGCAGAGCAGCAACTTCCGCATGACGGCGGCGACGCAGCCGCGGATGAGCACGCCGCGTCGGCTCCTCCTCCTCTTTCCCTTTCACCCGACGACCCGCAGCGAACGCGCCACGCATTCGACTCGACGTGCATCGGTGACGCACATCTGCAAGGCGATGCCACCGCAAGGGTGTCGTCTGTCGCACGACTGTGTCGCCACCCTGCGGACACGCCTTTCGAGACGGCGAGCGGGCGGCCCCCCAGCCATCGCAGAACAGGTTCCGCCCGTGCTGCGCACGACGATACCGCCGACGAGAAGCAGCACAGCGCGTCGTCCTCCCGTCACGCCGCTCGTCGGCCGCCGGCGTCGAGCACATGGACGGACTCCGACTCGACGCCTTCCGCTCGCCATCGCGGGGTGGAGGCGCGGTCGGCCGGCGTGTCCGCGCGGGGGTGGCACTCGCGGGCCGACAGCGCAGTTCCCGGGGCTGCACGGTCGCAGCCGACGTGGTCCACGCTGGAGGAGTACCGCAGCAGCAGCGCGGACCCTCCTGGTGTTCTGGCGCCTTCCCTGGACGAGACGCACCTCTCCGCCACCCCCCATGCGGGGACCTCTGCGAGTCTAGACACCTCCGGTGACAGTTTCCTTGAGCTGCTGTCCTGCAACGACTCCCCCGCCTCCTCCTCCTCCCCTCCCGCTTTACTGTGAGAGCGCGAGACGCACACCCAGTGCAGAGACGAAGAGAAAGACAAGTGTAGGAGTATGTGGATGGGGGGGGGGGCTGTCATGTGCGGTCTGTACGTGCTTTCCACCCTCCTCCTCCTCCTCGTCCTTCATCACAGTTCTCTGCTTCTCCACTCTCGCTGCCGCGCAACATCTGCAGACGCGGCGAGCACGAGCAGCGGAGGTGGGAGTGGAGGGAGGTGGGGGGTGGGGTGGTGGTGAAGGAGGATGGAGTGAGGAGATGTGAGGACGACTCCCTGTCCCCTCGCCCACTCTTCCCCTCGTTGCGCGCGCGTGTGCGCAGGCGCATTCGTCTGATTTTTTTTTTTCCTTTTGAATTGACTTCGGGGGGAGAGAGGGGGAAGTGGACGTCCGACCGCGACTGTACTGCACCACGGACTTCCGCTGTCGTTTCGAGGTCGCCGACGGTGTTGTCGCACACGCCTCACCGTACTCTCTTCCTGGTTCTCTCTCTTTCCTTCCTTCTTCTTCCGCCGCTGCCGTCGTGCTATCTGACGTCCACGTGTGTGTGTGTGTGTTTGTTTGTGTGTGTAGGTGGCTCACCCTCGCGGTGTAGACAGGTGGGGGCGAGGAGGAGGAGGGAGGACAGGTAGAGCGGGGCTCTGCATCTCCGCCTCAACACTTCTATTGGCACCGTGGCGGCCAACACGGCGGGTGCCCCCCTCGCGCGCTCTCTCCTTCTGCGGAGCGCCATCCTTTTGGAGGTTTCTCGCACGCCGAAATTGCTTCTGCTCTCTCCCTCCCCAAACTTCTCCTGAACACACACACACACACACGTACACGGTGTGTTTGATGCAGCGCTCAGGCATGCAGACACCCACCGCCGCCATCGCGAGCGCTGGCCCGGCCCCTGTCCTCAACAACAAACCGACAGGGCGAGTTGTCTCCTATGAAGAGATCTACAAAGCGGCGAAGTGCGGCGTACTCGCAGATTTCCATCGCGAGAAGCGCTATCTTGACCGGCGCCGCCGCATCAAGGAGAGCGGGGAGGACGTGCAACTGCTTCCCGTGTCCTTCGGCAGTGTCAGCGGTGGCGATGGTGGTGCAGCCTCCGGGACGCTGGTGAGGGCAAGCACATCGCGGCTCCTGAAAGAGCACGGCAGCGCGTCGTGGAGTGCGTTCTTTTACCAGTCCGGCGTGTTCGGGCTGACGGGCATCAGCTCCATCGGCACGGCGATCGCCCTCTACCTCGGCGTCTATCAGAACCGGCTTGTGCTCCCCGTGGTGCCGATGGGGGCGGCGGTGACGTGGCGTCTGTGGGGAGTCCTGGAGAGCATCTGGAGCGAGCAGCGCTACATCGACAACGCCGCCACGTTGCGAGAGGAGCGGCAGGGCAACCCGATGAACGCCGTTGTGCGACGTCGCCGCAAGTTGGATAGGACTGCAGAAGAGGAGGCTCCCGCAGCAGAGTTGATGGAGTAGAGGCCGCCGCTCCACTCCCCCCCCCTCTCCCCGCCTCCACCTCCTTGCTGAAGAGACTGGACTGCATGCAACTGTGTGTCGGCAGGAATCTGTCGGAGCAGTGCCTCGACTTATCAGAGGTGATGTGCGCTTCACAGTTCCTCACATGCCCAAAGGAAGAAACGCGTGCAACAAGTGCAACAACAACAGAAAGTGCACAAAAACAACAACAACAACCCAAGAAGCATGCGTGTACACTCCCACGTGCTGCCAGTGTTGACACGCGCCGCCGCATCCTTGGCCTACGCATCACCGCCGCAGCATCTTCTCTCTGTCTCCACCTCGTCAGCATCGTGGCACAGCAGTGCGGGGGTGTTGATGAGGGCTTTCTCACGTGAGACACACATCTCTCTCCCTCTCTTCCTCCCCTTCCCACCCGGCACGCGACCTCTCCTTTCTTCCACTGTCGCTCCTTCTGTCACACACACAAACACACACGTCTATTGTCGCACCTTGTTGCCTCCTCTCCCCACCCTCGTTCCTACGTCTCTCCGTGGTGACTGGATGCTCGACAGCAAACACAGCCGACGGTCACAGGCGGAAGCGACGTGTGTGGGAAGAGAGTGTGACCCCTCCCCCCCTTCCTTCCTTCCTTCCTTCCTTCCCCTTTCTCCACACCGCATCTCTCCTGGTGTCGCGCCACCGACGGACGTTATCGTGATGGAGAAGGTGGTTCTTACCACGTACCGCAAGCTGCACCGCATGTGCCGCCGCGTCGACGCCAGCGTGGCGATGCGGACGCAGCTCATGTGTTGCCCACTGCAGGTGTACGACCACCGGTCGATGGAGTGGGAGCCGTTCCCGCTGAGCAAGATGGAATGGGCGGAGTCACGCGTCTACCTGGACGCGCTGATCCGCCGGCTGAACAACGGCGATCCGCGGTACATCCCACCCCTTCCAACGGAGGCGGCGCACGCGGTGCAGGTGTACAAGGATCAGTGTGCGTCCGCGTTTCGCACAGCCGCGGAGGTGGAGAGCGTGGGCGGCGCAGTGGAGGACGAACCTGCAACAGGTCCTGCCACCGCTGCCGAGACGGCGACCGTCGGCGCGGCCGAAGGCACCGGGGCGGACGCGGGATCTTGCTCGGCCACCGCGACATCGGATGGCGCGCGCGGGGCCACGGTGCCGCTCTCTGTGGAACCCTTCAGCACTCTCACGCTGGCGCTCCGTCAGCTCTACGAGTCCACCCCTTTCTCTATGGGCAACATCGCCAATGCCTTTGCGGCGGTGAAGGAGCTGCAGTATGTGTGTGATCTCGACGACGCAGGGAGGGCGAAGCTGGTGACGCTGAGTGCCGCGTCGTCCTCAGGCATGTCGAGCGCGGCAGCGGACGTTCCGCAGCTACGGCGTTCGCTGACTGTGTCGCCACTGCACAACTCCCTCATCCACGGCCTCACCGCCGATCAACGAATCTCGCTTGACCGCCACAAGCGACGCGCCAAGAAGCGAGCCCCTTCATCCCGCAAGGTCAACCGCCCACCCGCATCCACGGCTGCCCCTACCGCCGCAGTCGCCTCGACGTCCCCGCCGTCGCACGCCTCTGCCGGCAGCTCGTTCGACGACGCGCCGCTGGAGGAGGCGGAGCACGCGGACGCGGCCGACAACGGCGAGGCGGACGCGGCCGCCGCCGAGGGCGGTGAACCAGACGCATCCACGGAGTCGCCCGGCGTCGATGCGGCGGCGGCGTCGACCAGCGCAGAGCTGGGCGACGTTCTCCCCGGGCAAGCAGAGATGGCGGAGGAGCCGAAGGAGGTGCAGCTGCTGCTTGCACACCCCACCGCCCGCGGCTTCTTCAAGCACACGGTGCTGCTCGTCGTGCGGCACGTGCCGCACGAATCCGCGGCGCTCGTGCTGAACAAGCCGCTCCGTAACGAGGAGGGACTGGAGATGTCGATCGAGGCCACCGTGCGGCTGGGCCGCGTACACCCGATCTTCCGCCGCCATCTTGTGCAGCACACGCTCATGATCGGCGGCCCTGTCATGTCCGGCAGCTCTTTTGACGAGAGCATCTTCCTTCTTCATCGGGTGCCTGGCATCCCACACGCACTGCCGCTGGGGTCGAGCTTGTGGCTCGACGGGGACCTGGATGCGCTGATGGCGAAGCTGGATGCAAAGGAGGCCTCGGCAGAGGACGACATCGTGGTCCTCTGCGGCTTTGCTGGGTGGGGCTGCGACCAACTCAAGGGCGAGCTCGGTCACGGCTACTGGGTTGTGGGTGGCGCCCCCAGCACCGACGCCTCGGTTGGCGGGTTTGTGCTGTCTCTCGCTCAAGCGACGGGTGGACGGCACCACCACCACCAACACCACCCGCCGGCCGCCGACGCCGCATCATCATCTTCCACGGCGAGTGCGGAGGGCACCAGCGCCGCAGCGGACGCGCCGTCCTCCGGCGACACAGGGCCGCGTGCGACTGCTGGGACATCAGTCGCAGCCGCCGACGACACAGAGGCAAAGAGCGATGCGGGAGCGATGACGGCGGAGGATCGCATCCGCGCCGAGGCGCAGCGGGCGGCAGACGCGGCAACGTCGCATGCGCTCCCGTCCCTCAAGCGCCGCCGTCGCCGCGCCGCCGGCTCTGTCAAGATGCATCACGGGCAGACGGAGACGCTCTCGTGGGTGCGCGCGTACGCGTCGGTCGGTCCTCCGTATGCAGACATGGCCATGAATCAAAAAGCCTCGGCGAATGACGATTACTTCGAGGATTAGGCACGCTGCAGTGCACGTGTAATCTGTGGTACAGGCGTGTGTGTGTGTGTGCGTGTGTGTGTGATCTGGTACGGCAGTTGGTGGAGGAGCGATCAAAGCGTAGGGGATGGATGAGGCGACAGAGCTGACTGCCCCACCGCGTCCATCCCTGGCGCTGGAGCCAAACAATGCGCAGCCTCTCGCGGCTGCGCCTCCGTCCTCCTCTTTTTTTTTTTTTGTTTCTGTGAAGAAGCTAAAGTGCAAATGCATGCTCACGCATAGACAGATGCGCAGACGCACACATACACGCACACGTACCCATACATGCTCAGACTAGTAGCCGTGTCGCCTTGTGTGGCGCGTGTCTGAACGCTGTGCGCACCTGGTGCAGGCACATTGTCGCTCACGCGGCCGGCGTTGTCTTCTCTTGCGTCTCCTGCTTCAGCCTGCTCTTCCGCAGCGGTGGGAGAGCGGGAGAGCGAGAAGAAGGGATGTCCTCACAGGTGCCCGTCAAAGGCTGTCCGCACACGTCTCTTGGCCACACACATGCACACTTCTCACCACTACTTCCACCACCCTCCCGCACTCTTGCATCTCTTCACACATGATCGCGTGTGTGCAAAAAAAAAAAAAAAATAATAATCTGCTCACAGAGAGCGAAGCAATGGGCGTCGATCTGGCTGGCATCTCCAAGAAGAGTCGTGTGATTCGCAATCACACGTACTCGCCGAACCCGTACATCAAGCTTCTGATCAAGCTGTACAAGTTCCTCGCGAAGCGCACGAGCTCCGGCTTCAACAAGATCGTGTACCAGCGCCTGATCAAGAGCCGCAGCAACCGCGCCCCGATCTCGCTGAGCCGCATCGCCGTCGTCATGAAGCGCAAGGCCGTCTTCACCGAGAAGAGCAAGAAGGCGCCGATCGCCGTGGTCGTCGGTGACGTGCTCGACGACGTGCGCATGGCCCGCATCCCCGCGATCCGCGTCTGCGCGCTGCGCTTCTCCAAGAACGCGCGCCAGAGCATCACCGCCGCCGGCGGTGAGTGCCTGACCTTCGACCAGCTCGCGATGATCGCCCCGACCGGCAAGAACACGTACCTGATGCGCGGTCGCAAGTCTGGTCGCGAGTCGGTGCGCCACTTCGGTGCCTCCGGTGTGCCCGGCAGCCACTCGAAGCCGTACGCGACGAACCGCGGCAAGGAGACGAAGCGCGGCCGCCGTCCGGGCCAGTCGTACAAGCGCAAGGCCTTCCGCCACGCGTAGACAACGACGAGGAGGTGCACACTCTCTCTCTCTCTCGCCAGTCGCTCCGTTGTTTCTCCTTTTTTTTTTTTTTGCTCTTCTTTTTGTTTCTCCATCTCTCTCTCGATTTCCCCCACACACGAACAAGACAGACAGAAGCAGAAGCCTGGACACTCCCCTCCCCTTCCACTCGAGAGTGAGAGAGAGAGGTAAGTGGGTGGGTGGACTGCTGCTTTTGTGTTTCTGCTTCCGGAAGTTGAGTAGACGAGTGTGAGGGGTGAGGTGATGCATGTGTGTGTGTGTGTGTGTGAGGGAGAGTGAGGGGATGCAAATCATCCTCCTCCCTCCCTCCCTCCCTCCCTCCCTTCCACACAGTCGATGCACAGCTGATTTATCGGCCCAGCGCCGGTGTGTTCTCCGTTCACCCCCCCCTCACCTCCTCCCCCTCTTCCCATCCTCTTCCACAATCACCCTACCTCATCACACACACATGCACACATACACATACACACATGTTCACATACACGCACCGGACCACGCTCGAAGATTTCGCCCTCTGCGCACTCGCACACACACTCTCCCTCTTCTTTTCGTTCCCGAAGAAACCCACAGAGCTACTACCACAATGGCTGAGGAGACCGTCCGCGTTGAAGTCCCTGCGGTAGAGGAGACCGTCGTTGTCGATGTGGCCCCGGAAAACCTGGAGGACGCCGTCCGCATTGTGATCCAGAAGTCGCTGGAGGCCAACGGCCTTGTCCGCGGCCTCTCTGAGGTGGCTCGCGCCTTGGATTGCAAGACCGCGCACATGTGCATCCTGGCGGACGACTGCGAGGATGAGGAGTACAAGAAGCTCGTCACCGCGCTCGCCAAGCAGGGCAACATCGACCTGATCAACGTCGAGGAGCGCGCGAAGCTGGCCCAGTGGACGGGCCTCGTCCGCCGCGACGTTGCCGGCGAGGTGACCAAGACCCTCAAGTGCTCCTCTGTCGCCATCCGCGACTTCGGCGAGCGCACGAAGGCTCTGGACTACCTGCTGTCGCAGCTGCACTGATCGCATCTCCTTCTCCTTCCCTCCCCTTCCCTCCCCTTCCCCTCCCCTCTCTCCCCTCCCTTTTGCTTTTTCGGCCTCCGTCGCCTCCGCCAGGCTCGCGCCTCGTGTGCGGGGGACGACAGCTGAGGCGAGAGAGAAAGAGGGGAGTGTGTGTGTGTGTGTGTGAAGGGAGGGGGGGGGGAAGAAGAGTGGAGGCGGCCAGGTGCTTCCGAACGGGCGCACATCATCTCCTGCTGAATAGCGGCTCTTTCTTTTCTGAACGGAAAGAAGAAGCGGTGAAAGGAGATGCAGCCACGGTGACCTTCAAGACGACGCACGCTGTCGCACACACAAACACACACACACACACACACACATACGCGCGCGAGCAAGAGAAACCACGAAGGCTGATGCATGCGTTCGCCACACTGGTAGCACTGGCCCGACTCCATGCTTGGCACAAAACAAAAGCGTGCGAGCAAAGGCGTGTGTGTGTGTGCGTGTGTGTCTGTGTCTGTGTGTGTTGGCATGTGTGACAGTTGTTTGGTATGTGGATGTAGGGTGAGTGCGTTTGATAAGAAGCGGCCAACTTCCACACCTCCCTCCCCCTCGTGTCTTCTCCTCCTCCCCTTCCCCCCTTTTTGTCTTTTCCAACGGCCTCCCCTCTCTCTCTGTTTGCCTCTGCGTGGCCTCTGTCACCGCAGGGTCGGTGCGCAGTCTACGTCTGTGCATCGGTGACGCGAGCGAGGAGGAGAGGCGCAGGCGATGGGCGTGGAGGAGGGAGGGAAGTGAAGACACGTGTGTGTGTGTGTGTGTGTGTGGGAGAGAGAGTGCCACCACGAAATCGCTAACATCATTTCTTCTTTCACACACGTGAGTGTGTGTGTGTTTTCTGCGTTTCCTTCCCCAAAACAAAGTAAAAAAACAAACAACATGAAAACCACACGCTCACTTACACCCCATGAGCGCTGGGAGGACGGCAACAGCGGTGGGTCGGCGACCCTCACCCTCCTCGGCTCTGCCCTTCTCCCTGGACTGATGCGCTCTTCGTCGTACTGTGAGGTGCGGTGAGCGGGCCCATCGTTGGAGCGGGGGAGCGGTGGACGGCGGCGGTGTGCACGCAGTCGCCGATCCCTCTCTCCCTCCCCTCCCTCCACTGCTGCTGCTGCGGCTACCACTCGATCTCTTCCTCCTTTCGCCCTTCTCTGACCTCATGGACGGTGCATCCTGGTGCTACTTCCGCGACACACCCCTCACACACACACACACATACGCTGGGTCACTGCTTTGACGTTGCACCGCACGTGACGCCTTTGGAAAAAAACAACAACAACAACAAACAAACAAAAAAAAATTGTGTTAGCGTACGTTGGCGGCTGAAGTGACAGGAGAACCATATCTCCGTGCTCACCCGCTCCAACTACACACACACACACACGTATACACGTGCGTGTACGCAGCACTTTGATCGGCGTCTACGCCAACCAACGCCACTTCTTCACCTCCCTTGTTTCGTCCCGCTCAGTACGACACGTCGTGGTTTACACATCTGTCGTCCTACCCCGCTCGTCTCTCTGTCAACGACAAACACAAACACAGACACAGACACACACACCACGTAGACGCTGGTGCCCCTCTCTCTTTCGGAGGGAGGGAGGGAGAGTGCGGACTCTGTGCAGAAGAGGTACGACCAAAAAAAAAAAACCAAAAAAAAAGGAAAGACAGCAGCAACAAGAGGTCTGCCTGGCAGCTCTGTTCTCTCTTTCCTCGGTGTGGTTTTTGCACGTCTGTGCGTCCGTGTAGGTGCGTGTGTGAGTAGGTGGGTGCGTGAGCTGCTGCTCCCTCCCTCACCCGTCAACTTGTTCTTCACGCTGTACCATCATCTTTGTCGCTGTTCTTGGACTGTTTGTTTCACCCGCCCGCCCCGCCCGCTCGCCTCCCTTTTTTTTTTTTTCTCTTCTTCTGCCTGTGTTTCTACCCCATCTGTGTTGGCTGTGCCTGTGCCCCCTCCCCCTCCCCCTCCCCCTTCCGCTCACAGTGCGTCTGGTATCGTGATTTCGACCCTTCCCCCCTTTCTCCCTTTCTCCCCTCCTCCTCTCTCTCTCACATACGCACACGCACACGGCGTCTCTGCACCCATCTCCTCGCTCTTCCTCTGTCTTCTTCTCTACCCCCTCCGTTCCCATTGTCCCCTCCCCCTCCCCTGCCCTCCCTTCTCACTGGTTGTGATCGCCGCGTCGTGTCTGGTGTCCGTCAGTGGTGTGTGTCCCTCTCCCTCTCCTTCTCTCTCGCTGTTGTCTCTCCGTCCTTTTGCTCACTGTTTTTTTTTTTTCCCTTTGTGTGTGTCCTCCACGTAGATACACGCGTGTGTGTGCGTGTACGCACATACACAAACACACACACACACACACACGCGCGGACACGCAGTCGTACACAGAGACGCGGAGACGGCGGTGGGAGGATGCACAGCTCGGAGCGGCGGCGTCAGGTGCCCGACGCGGAGAGTGACTTGTCCATCACGCCGACAGAGCACGGCTCCAGCAATGGCGCGCACGCCGGCTCGTCCGGCCACACGGGCGTCGACGCGCAGCAGGTGCCGGGCCTGCGCCTCATCGACGCCAAGTCCAGCGGCGGGTGGGCGCTCGGGTCCGCCTACGCCAACGCCTCTTCCCACGAGGAGCAGGCTCGCACCAGGACGGGCGCGTCCCTGTCGCACACCGCCGAGCCGCGCAGCGGGTCTGCCGGGCCGTCGGGTGGCAGCGGCGCTCGCCACAGCAACGCCGCTGCGTTTTCTGGACCAGCGACTGAGGTGGCGGCGGCGGCGGGAGAGGTGGCCCTGTCCTCGATGTACATCAGCCCCGCGCAAGACGGCGGGGAGGACGACGACAACACGTTTGTCGATCATGGAAGCACCACTGCGGCGTCCAAGGTGAATGCAGGCGGGCCGTCAGCACCGAGTGCCACCTCCGCCGCCGTTGTCGTGTCATCCTCTGCGGCGAGGAAGTCCACGTTGAAGCCCCGGCCGCCAGCCATGTCGCATGTCGGGGCCGCCGCCGCGCCAGGCACCAGCGCCGGCGCCGCCGCCGGCACGTCGCCCTTTGCCACCAACGCGACGGCTAACGGGAGGGGTGCGGCTGGGAACAGCGCCAGCGCTGGCGATCGAGCACGGGGTGGTCTCTCTGTGCCACCATCCACGACAGCAGGGGTGGGCGGGCCGGGATTCGCGTTGTCGTCGTCGTCTGCCCACGCAGGCCCGAGCAGTAGCCAGCACCCGCCTCCCCCACCACCACCGCCACCGCCGCCGATGCAGCGGCTGCATGCAAGCAACAGCGCGGGCGTGCCACGCCGCAGCAACGGGGCGGGCCCAAACGTCACGGCGGCCGGTGGCGGCGGGAGCAACAACCAAGAGATGTCGAGCGGGTCTGGGTCGTTGCCGCAGTACTCGCGCGTGAACCCCAACGAGGCGGCGCCGGGGGTCGTCTACAGAGCCACGGTGCCCAGCACCATCCGCGCCATGGCTGTGGATCCGGTGGAGCCGGTTGTGTGGGCCGCCGTGGGGGACGACCCTCTCGCCGCGCTGCGCTTCAGCGGACGCGAGTTGACGCACTTCAAGTCGGTGAAGGACATCGAGCAGGTGTACTGCATGGCGGTGGTGCGGATCGCAGAGGAGCGGGCCACCACGTTCAAGTCCGCCTCGGCGTCCCCGCGTGTGTTGGGGTCGACGCCGAAGGCCGCCAAGTCGGGGAAGCGCAAGAGAGGTGCGCGGAGCGGGTCTGGCGTTCGCCGGTCCGGGAAGCAGCGCGCTGGCAGCGGCGGACTTCTTAGCCGCGTCGGAGGTGAGGACGATCTCGGGAATCGTGCGGGGAGCGACGACGACGACGACGACGACGAGGACGGCTACGGCTACCGTGACGACGTGACGGCGAGCGGCAGCCCGCTGGGCTACGACAAGCAGGCGCAGGGCTTCTCGAGCTACCTCTGGTGCGGTCTGAGCCGCGGCCACGTGGCAGTGGTGAACATGGGGAGCCTGGAGTACCAGATGATCCACAACGCACACAGCCAGACGATCAACCGCATCTGGTACTGGGAGGCGCGCAACAAGGTGTGGACGGCGGGACGGGAGAAGGGCGTCCACGTCTGGGACCCGCAGCGCCGCGCGGTGCTGAAGCGGCGCAACATCGCGGCCATCTTGACCGATGCGACCTACGCTGAGTCGACCGACAAGGTGTTCGCAGTCGCCGGCGACGCCTGCGTGCGCGTCTTCGAGCCGAGTGGGGAGAACGTGAACGTGCCCAAGGGCCAGGAGAACCGCATCCGTGTGAAGGCGGATGCGTCGGTCATTCAATACCACCGCCACTCCGGCCTGGTGTGGGTGGGGCTCGCGCGTGGCAGCGTTCTCATGAACCCCAACACGCTCGATGTGGAGTGCACGCTGCCCTACACGTTCAGCGCGATCCACTTCGAGGGCAACAACGCCATCCTCGCTGGCCAAGAGGTGCCGGGCGGGGAGGGGCGGCTGATGGTGCTAGACGCGACGGACCCTCGCAGGCCGTCCGTCCTGGCCTACAGCAGGTTCGCCGGCGCCGTCGCCATCGGTCTCCACGTCATCCCGCACACGCGCTTCGCCGTGGCGGCGCAGGAGGACCCCAAGAAGGGGTGCATGATGGCTGTGTTCGTCTACGACGGCACGGTGGCGCTGACGAGCGCGCCGGGCGCCGGCGGCGCACCACCGCAGCGAACCGAGTGGGTGTCGCGCGGCGCGGCAACAACACCGACCCTCGGCGCTGTGTCGTCACCCGCGCAGCCCACACAACCGCAGCTCGTCGCCTCGGCGTCGGCGCCGGACCCACCCATGACCGTCGGCGGTCACGCCATCATGCACAGCGCAAGCGCCGCGGCCGTCGTGGACAGAGCGACGCTGCACCGAGGGGCGGTGGTGAAGACGGCGCCGGACTACCGCACCGACCGCAAGCAGGCGGTGGAGGCCGATCGGTCGTCGCTCGTGGAGGCGATCGCGCCGGACGCGCAGGACATCAAAAACGCGCTGAAGCACCTCGTCAAGACCACTGACGAGGTGCGGCAGTCGCTGGTGCACCAACGCGCGGCGGAGGCGACGCTGTCCGACTTCAGCCGAGTGCTGCGGGGGCGACAGCAGTGGCTGGTGGAGCAGGGCTCGCTGACGAACCTGCCAGCTCTGCCGACCGCCGTGACCGACCGCATCAACCGCGAATACGTCACGGCAGAGGGGAAGACGATCGCGACGTCGATCGAGCAGCTTCAGCACCTCTGCAACAGTGCGAGGCAGACGCAGCAGGACAGCCGAGACGATCGCAGCCCTGCCGCCGCGGTGGCGTCGGCCGCACCACAGGAGCAGCGCGCGCCACACCCGGCGGCGGGGTCCGCCCCGCCT
Source organism: Novymonas esmeraldas (assembly GCA_019188245.1). Taxonomy (NCBI): domain Eukaryota; phylum Euglenozoa; class Kinetoplastea; order Trypanosomatida; family Trypanosomatidae; genus Novymonas; species Novymonas esmeraldas. The sequence continues at coordinate 8,053 of JAECZO010000164.1, read as the reverse complement.
GCTCCGCCTGACAGCGGCGGCAGCGGCTCCGGCGGTGCGGAGGCGGCGGGCTTAGCAGGGGTGGGCGCGGAGAGTGGGCGGCAACAGCCGAGCCCGCGCCTTGCAGAGAGCGCAGAGTTGCCTGCTGCCTACTCGCCTCGGCTGAGCGGGGCGGCCGGTGCTGGCGATGGTGCGCCACCGCCGTGGGCGCTGCAGCTGGCTGCCACCTTGCAGCGGGAGCGGGCGTTGCATGCGCAGCAGCTCAGTGCTCTGCAGCTCCAGGCGGAGCGTCTCGCCGAGCGCAACACCGCCCTCGCGGCGGCGTTCGTGCGTCTTCAGGCTCACGTCGCGGCGCTGGGGCAGCAAGGGCTCGCGTGGGCCCTGGACATGGAGTCCATGGAGAGCACCACGGTCGAGTCGGACGAGCCGTCGTCGAGCCTGCCACGGCAGCGCCGCTTACTGGCACAGGCGCAGCAGGCGCTTGCCCACCCGCCCGCACAGCCGGTGTCGCCGCGGCTCAAGACCACCGCATCGCTCTTCGCCAAGCTGAGCCACGGGCAGTTTCACAAGCCGAAGCACGTGCGGCGCTCTGCTGATCTTCTCGTGAAGGCGATGGACGAGGTCGTGCGCCTGGCACAGTGCCGCCGTGGACACGGCAGCGACCGCGACGCGCTCGCTGGCACCCTCGCCATGACCCACTCCATCGCCGGGCCGGCGGGTACCGGCAGCGTCGGCGACCCAGATGGCAGCGGCGCAGACGTGGGGCCGCCCTTGTCACAGGGGCCGCGAGGGCTGGCATTGCTCATGTCGCCGCCCTCGCCTTCAGCGGCGCTGCCACGGGAGGTGCGTGGGGCACGCAACGGGAGCGGCGGCGGCAGCAGCGCTGCTGCCGCTGCCGCTGCTGCTGCTGCTGCTGCCGCTGCCGCCGCCGCTGGCCCAGCTGACGACGCGCTCCTGGACCGCCCCATCACAACGCTTCCCGGTGTGTGCGCGATGGCGGAGGTAGAGCTGCAAGGCCTGGCAGCGCGGAATGCCGAGGTGGCGTCGCTGTGGGCGCGGCTGCAGTGCGCCACCTCCGCCGCCGCACCGCGCGCGAAGGCGGTCGGCTGCACCTCTGATGTGGCGGCAGACGTCGCGAGGCTTGTGGATGGCGGACAGCTGCTGCCCGACCTCGACGTCGCCGCTGGCGGCGGCGGCGGTGGCGGCGACTCGTCCCCTGACCCCGCCGTGGATGGGGAAACGTGTGCGCTGCTGCGGCAGCTCACCACAGCTCGCATCTTGCAGGCGATATGCTGGACCGAGTGCACGCAGACGGTCCTGCGCGAGCTCATACAGGCGGAGGGCGTGGACAACATCTTCGCCACAGGGTGCGTGCACAGCGCCCTCCTGTCCCCGCGTACAGCGGGTGCTGACGCTGGGGCCACGAATGCGTGGCGTGGGCTCGGCCCGCTGGAGGTGCTCGACTACGAGTCTGCACAGGAGCAGTCAGTGGTTCTGGCCAAGGTGGATCGCATCAGCAAGTCTGCCGCGCTCGAGCAGTCCAGCACGTCGCACATCCGCGACGGCCTCCGCCAGTTGCAGCGGGGCTGCGCGAGTGAATGTGGCATCGACTCCGCGGCGGTCGTTGACGACGGCGACGACGTTGGATTGCACTACCTGCCAGGCGCGCTGCGCTGGTCGCTGGCGGCGTTGCGGCTGCTCTTCACCTACGTGGCGGTGGCCGAGTCTCGGCTGCTCGCCGGCGAGGTCGCGGCCACGCCTGACGGCAGCAGCAGAAGAGGAGATGGTCAGCCCCACCGCGGCGGTGAGGGTGGGACGGCAGCAGCAGCAGCAGCACCCGCGACACGGATGGCGTCTGCGGTGGGGGTGGCCATGACGCACTGGACGCTCTTTCTGCTGAGTCTGCAGGGCGACCTTGCTGCGGTGCACCACGCCGCACGGCTCTACCACACGTGGTGCTGGGGTGCACCTGCTCTCCCTGACTCCTCCACCTCACTCGACGCCGCCGTCTCCGCCTCCACGCCCCTCTCCTCCAAGGCGAAGCTGCTGCTGCTGTACATGCAGTGGCGCCTTGCTCGCTCTCCCGCTGCGGCTGGCGACACCGCCGTCGCGGCACCGGTTGGTGTGCCAGCCCTCTTCCGCTCTGAGGAGCACAAAGCCGTCCCGGCCGCTGCCGCCTCGTCGTCGTCGTCGCCAGCAGCAGCAGCAGCAGCAGCAGCATCAGCGGCGGCGGCGGGGGCTGTACAGTTCGGAGCCGCCGAGTGCGCTCGCGTGTTGGCTGATACCGTGGAGCAGACGGAGCACTTGCTTCGCCGTGGCCGGCTGCTGCTCGCCTACGTCCAGGCTGTCCGTGCGCTTGCCTTGTCGGTGCTGGAGGATAGCCGAGACGCGTCCGTCGCACGAGTCGTCGCCTCTCTCACCTCCACCACGTCCCCAGTCACCGTCGACGCACGCATGCCGACCGCCTCGGAGAGGCGGTTTCTGCAAAGCTGAGTGCGAGGGGCGGCGAGGCCGATGGCGAGAGAGAAGTGTGTGTGTGTGTGTGTGTGTGCATGATCTCTGCGCATCTCTGGCTCTCTCTCCCCTTCTCCCTCTCTCTCTGCGTGTATTTGAGACGTTGACTCCGTTTGTATGTACCGGCTGGGATGCGCGTGTCTCTCGCTCTCTTGCTTCCCTGCTGGAGCCGGTGGAGGTGGAAGGAGGGAGAGAGAGATAGAGATCGCGTGTATGTGTGTGTGTGTGTGTCTGTGTGTGTGTGTGTGTGCACATGCGCTTGAGCGAGTTTGTCTTTTTCCATTTTCTACTCGCTGTCTCTCTGCCATTCTTTTCAGCATTCGTGACCATGCGTGTCTCTGCGTGTCGGTGTCTCTGTTTGTGTTTGTGTCTGTGTAGGTGTGGGTGTTTGTGCAGATGCGCTGCATGGCGCCCTCTGTACTCTCGTCGGTGACCGTCAGCAGACTCTCATCTCTGCCGCAGTGGAGAGGCACACACGCACACACAGATACAGACATTCACACGGACCGGCTGACCGACTAGGGCTGGTGTAGACGCCAGCGCCAACTGCACAAACATACTCACAGGCGCACACACCTGCACACGACGTGTTCGTCCTCCCTCCGTCTTGTCTTCACCTGTCCTCGGTCCTCGTGTGTGGACGTGTGCGGTGTATCTCTGGAGGAGCGAAGGAGACGGTCGTGCGGGTGGGAAAGGAGAGCAATGGCGTGTGGGTGTCAGAGACGCACGCGACACCCATCGCGATGAGGGAGGAGGAGGAGGGAAGAAGGTGCGTCGTGACATCGTCCCTGGAAACGCGCCACGTACACACACACACACACCGACACACATATGTGCGCACTTGCGGCATCTCGTCGGGACGTCAGAGGGACAAGGAAAGAGAGAGAGATGGCGCTCACGACACGGCGACCGTACCACTGACACGGTGGCGGACACGTAGTAGAGCGGGGTGTTCGGCCTCCGCTGCCTTTGCTACATCTGCTGACAGACGCGTACGTTTGTGTGTGTGTGTATTTGGCTCTGCAATGAGCGGTGTCTTTTTCTTTTTTCCACTTCACTCTTTGTCTCTCACTCTGCCTCTCACGCGCACGTGTGCACATTCACACACGCACACATCCACACAGACACATACCGCACACGGTGGAGTGGCGAGTACAGTCAATGCCCACCCCCTCTACTTCTCTCTCTCACACATAAACACACACACAAGTTATTGGTAGTTCCTTCTCCTCTGCCTCACTGTTGCCGGCGCCGCCATGGACGTGTGGCACGTCCTGTCTCTGAAGGTCGACCTCCGCGACTATCCAGAGTATGCGACGTGTGTCGGCGCCACAGAGCACCCCGGTTTGGCACTCTGTGAGTACTACGCCTTCAGTGGCATGCGATACACTGTGCCGCTCGGCTATGCCGCGTCGGTGGCGTACTTCTACCTCTACCGCCGCCCCCGCCTCTCCTTCGCCGACCGCGCGCTCGAGAAGCTGCACCACTACTTCTACCCCTCCGCCGCCTACACCGCCCCGCTCGGCATTGTGGGAGGTGTCCTCTACGGCACCACCGACTGCGTGCGCGGGCTGAGCCCTGCCGCGCTCGACGCCGTCGCCGCGCGCGAGAAGGCAGCCGCAGCGATGGCAGCGAGCCACTACAATCAGCGGCGACGCGCCGCCACGGCGCAGCTGGAGGCGACGCAGTCTCTCGCCTCCAAAGTCCTGGTCGGCCTTCGGCTGCGCGACGACCCGGTGCGGGCGGAGCTGTTGCGCATGGGGCTTGGAGAGGACAGCGTCACGTGGGAGTCGTTGTTGGTGCCACATGGCTACCTGTGGACGAAGCAGAACTCACTGGTGCACGACGTCGCGCGCTACCGCAGCGACAACTGTGCCGGCGTCGACGTCGCCGTCGCCGCCCGCGCCAGTCCCAGCCCCGCGTGCGGGTCACCCAGCACGTCGGCCGGCGCTGCCGCAGGAGGCGCGGGGGCGGCGGCGGCGGAGGCGCACTTGACGAAGGCCCAGGTGGACGCCGTGGTGAGTCGGCTAGCGACGCTTCGTGTGTCTGCGGATGAGCACCGCTGGGTCCGTACGACAGGTCGCTGTGGCTTCTACGGTGTCGTTGGCATGCTGCTCACGTGGAACAGCGGCGGGGCACTCTTTCGTGCTCAGATGGGGCTGGGTCTTGGAGTTGTGGTGGGCAGCGCCGTGTCTGCGACGCGCCTGGATCAGATGTTCACCTACATGTGACGCTCGATGCTGCGTGGTCGGCGTGTGTCTGCTGCGGCAGACGCCGCTCTTCACAGCGCCGCTCTCCCCCCATTCGATCTCATCACACACCCGGCGCACACTCGACACACTTCCGTTCCCTCAAGGCCATGCTGCATGGTGACGTATCGCCTGCTCTTCGCAGCGTGTGCGTCCGTGCGAGCGGAGGCTAGCGTAATGGCAGCTGCTTACACACGCACACACACACATGCACGCGCGCAGTGGGTCTGTACCACGTTGAACGCGGTGTCTGGCCAGCTCAGCAGTGGTGTCAGGATGGATGCTCCGTGCATCATCCCAGCCGTGCTGCTGCTGCTGCGGTGCTGCTTCTCCTCTTGCACTCTCTGGACTCTGGGTGTCTCTCCTACCTCCTCCCATCACCAGCTCGTTGTGTATCCACCCCCACCTCCACCCACACATACACACACCCACACATACACACACACCCGACGACGCGTGCATCTGTTCCGCGGTGCTTAGCACGCGTATGTGACGTGCCACGACGTGGCGCTACCCCCATCTTTCTTGATCCCTCCCTCTCTCCCTCTTCAAATCCTCTTCACCTCCTCTTCCGGCACAGTCGGGAGCGGTGCCGTGATGCGTCTCGCCTGCGGCCGCCTCTCGACAGCGCAGATGGCGCATCGCCACTCGCTGTGCCACCTACCGCCCTTCGCAGCCGCCGTGGTGCGCCATGCTCGGCGGCACTGCAGCAGTGCAGCCAGCGCGGCGGCGGCGGCGGCAGCGGCGGCGGTGTCGGCCCCACCGCTAGCGTCACCAGGAGCCCCGCTTCCACACCTCTTCCATCCAAACTCCACGGCCGTGCCGTCGCCGAGTGTCGTTGTCCTCCGCACAGGATACGCGCCGATGTCGGGTGATGGCGTGGCCGGGCTGGGCGGCGGCGGTGCGGCGCCGGCAGCCCCCTCGTTCGCCGTGATGAACACCGCAGCGTTTGAGCGACTCATCGCGGAGGCGCTGCGTCTGTCCCCGGCGACTCTCGAGGCGGACGCGTCGCCGTCGCCGTCGTCTGCACCTGCCACGCTCGTAGCAGACCACACCGTTCGCGAGCTGCAGACACTCCTCGCCCACGCCGAGCATGCATTAGCGCCTCGCGTGGCGCGCAAGGCGCAGATTGACAAGCGTGTCTACGGCGTCTATCTGCCGCTGCTCAAGTACGGCACCTTCACCCTCTTCGCGGTGCAGTTTGCCGTGTACTTCAACTGGATCTTCTTCGTCTTCGACTGGAACCTCGTGGAGCCGACAACGTACTTCATCGCCTACACCGGCGTGTTCTGCAGTTTGGTCTACCACTACTACCGCTGCGGCGAGGACGGCTTCACCTGGAGGAACGTGTTCCAGCACCTGGCCCGCCGCAAAGCTGAGCGGGCGTACGCGAAGGCGCGTCTGGATGTCGACGACATGACGCAGCTGCAACGGCGTGTCCAGCTGATCAAGGACGAGTTGGCTCACATGTCTGTCTAGATACATCTTACCGTGACAGAGAGGGAGAGGAGGAAGAGGAGGAAGAGGAGGAAGAGGAGGGGGACACATGCGCATCTCCCGAGTGCCCATGTGTTGCCGAAGCGACTCGGACTCCTCTCTCGCGCACCACTTTACTGCTCCTCTCTCTTCTTCGATGTTCAGCCACGCAGTAGTGTGTCTCCTCGTCCTCCACCTCTTCTTCTTTTCTCTTCATTGGTTATCTGCACCATCTCACTCGGAGACCACCCACGAGAAGAGCGATGAGCGGGGGCTGAGGACGCAACTCAGCGGACAACAGGGTCGGCTGTGCTGTGTGTACGTGGGGGGTGCCTGTGACTGTGTGTGCGCTGCTCCACCTCAAGAGGAGAGCGGAAGGTGGGGGCGGGGGCCGTGGCACGGTGCCACTGTCGCACCGACGTCACACACATCCCTCCCTCGAGCGCTTCTTCGGTGTGGAATGTGTGCGCCTCCCCACCGTACGCGCGCTTCTCGCGCTCTGACGATGGAGGTGTCACACATCGCAGCTCATCTCTACCTCTCGCTCTCTCTCGTCTGTCACCGCGCATGAATGCAGAATCAAAGCGCACCGTTCTTAACTCCTGCTCGCCATCCTCTTGACTTGTTCTTCTCGTACACACACACACACACACTCACCGCGGCGCCGGAGCGTGTTCCCTCCCTCCTCCTCCCGTCTCTCTCTTGTCGCACGACTGATTGCATAATAGAGGGAGTGTGGGGAAGTAAGAATGTGAATGAATGGCTACCGCACCGGGCTTGGCCGCGTGTGCTATCCGCCTTCATGCCACATTTCGGGAGTCCACTGCGTCCGCGCTGTCGCTACGCTCCCGCGGGGGGGGGGGGAACTTGTGTTTCTTTGTTAGTATACGGACTGGCCAGGACCAGTCTGCGTCCCCCCCCCCACGTAGTAGTACGAACTTGTCTTTGATCCCGGTGTGGTGTTCCTTGACATTTCCATGTTGGCGTTTTGCTCTGATGGAGGCCGCGGAGGAGCAGATGCCGGTGTTGCATCGCTCCCCCCGTAGTCACTCTATACTTGCTTGCCACCTCCTTAGCAGTCCTTGTGTGCCTATCGGTAGTAAGGGGGAGGAGAGACGCGCTCCTGTCTCTTGTCGATCTCGTGGAGGCGCTTGCTCGTGTCAGCCGCTGGGTGCGCACGGCCTCGATTCTGGTGGGGCCGCGTTGCGTGTATGTGCACAAGGGTGAGAATGTCGTGCGTAGGAGCGGGACCGCTACGTCGTCGGCCATGTGCCGGGTGATGCTGGCGCCGTTGCTGCTCGTGAAGAAGTTTCGTGACAGGCCATCGGCGGGGGGGGGGGGTTGTTTTTGGCCTGCGATGTAGAAGAACACACAACCTGCACCGCTTCTTGGTAAAGGAGTTCTGTTGTGTAAGCGAGTAGGCGGTTGAGGACGAACCCTCGTCCGATCCCTCCACAGTGGCGAAGTGGTCCGTCACAACCGCCAAGCGCATCTTCGGGCCTCCGCGCTTCACTGGACCTTGTGCCATCAGGAACTTAAGTAGCAGCACGGCTCGTGGCTCTGCGTGCGCCGAGTGCTTTGCCGTGAAGTACTGCTCGTTGGGCAGCGGGTCCGGTCCCGTGAATGTATCCGGTGCGTCACCAACCTCGCCGTGGGGGTCCATGTCCGTGGTCCATCGTTGTTGGAACTGGTCCGTCATCCCGTCTGGATACCGTACGACGGCTCCCCAGCCTTCCGCCGATGCGTCCGTGTAGCAGATGGCGTCGTAAGCCTGGTCGTCGTATGTGGCCACCACCTCTTCCGCGATGGGCCACCAGGAGTTCTCGATCCACCGC
>JAECZO010000163.1:0-45000 GCA_019188245.1 Novymonas esmeraldas | reverse complement strand
TCGTCGGTGACGCGGCCGCCGTAGTTGCACTCGCCGATGAGGTAGAGCAGCGCGTCGTAGGGCACGGCGTCGTTCTCATTCAGCAGCATCTGCAGCTGGCGCACGCTGATGCGCCGGTCGGTGTCATTGAACTCGTAGGGGCGGTTCCAGCCGAGCGCGCCGTAGTGCCGCCGCTCCTGCACCACCGCGTGGAAGAAGCAGAGCCCGAAGAGCAGCGTGCGCCACGTCTCCGGCGCGCGCGTCGCGCCTGCGAAGAAGTCAGCGTCGGCGACGGGGTCGGAGAGGTAGGACTGCATCAGGTTGCTCTTCAGCCCCGTCGGCGGCTCCTGCACGAGCTTCACGCCGTCCTGCAGGATCGCGACAGGGAAGACATCACTCGGGAGCGAGGTCAGCCAGAGGCGGTAGTCGCGGTGCAGCCCGTGGCCGTCCGCGTAGTCCTCGATCAGCCGCGACAGCCGCGGCATGAAGTCTGCGTAGAGGTGGCAGTTCTGCAGGAGCACCCAGTGGCCCGCCGCGACGCCGGCCTGCACGAGCGCGATGGCGGGGACGTCCTGACCCTGGCCGAGCGACAGCTTCATCAGCCGGCTCGGCAGCATCCCGCGCAGCTCGGCGACGCGGTCGAGCTCCGCGTTGGGGTCCGCGCCGGGCGAGAGCACGAGGATGATCGGCACGGCGGGGCTGTCGGCGAGCTCGTCCACCACCGTCTCGAGCGCGTAGAGCGGCGGGGCCACGAAGAAGTCACCCAGGGTGTCGCGCACGTACGCGCGGACGGCCGGGATGACCTTGTCCATGCGCAGGCACCGCACCAGCACGAGCTTGGCGATGCTCGGCAGCCCCTGCAGCATCGCCCCCGGCAGCTCCAGCTCGAGGGGGTTCGACGAGCCGTAGTAGTCCATGAAGAACATCTCGTGCTCCGCCACGGCCTCGACGAGCCCGGCGAGGTCGCCGAGCTGCTGGCTCGCCCGCCGCAGCATCTGCCAGCACGGCTCCGGCAGCCACGCCGCGAAGGGGTTGTTCGCGCGAGCGGCGGCGGCGGCGGCGCCTCCTCCTCCTCCGCCTGCTGCTGCTCCCTCGTCCCCTTCCTCGTCGCCGGCACCACCGCCACCGCCACCGCCACCGCCGGCTGTGAGCAGCCACCGCAGCACGTCGGCATCGACAGGGAAGAGCTTGAGTGACATGATAAAAGAGAAGAGCAGCTGATCGCGTGCAAAGGTGGCGCGGCAGATGCGCTCGTAGAGGCTGCGCTGGAAGGTGGTGTTGATGGCGGCTGTCCGCTCCTCCACCTCGGGCGACGCGGCGCTGTGCGCCAGCGCGTCGAGGAACACCGCCACGTACGACTGCAGCGAGTGCTGATACATCGGGTCGACGTTGGCGAGCTCCGTCACGCAGAAGAAGAGCCGCGCGCCGAGGTGGGCGACAGGGACGAAGAGGTTGCGTGTGCGGTCGCTGATGCGCTCCATCGCGTCGATCTCCTCCTGCCGCTTGCCGATGCGGTCGCTCTGCTCCTTGGAGCTGTCCAGCTCCTGGATGGCCGCCTCGCTGTCGAGGATGTTCCCCTCCGTCGCGAGGATCGCGAGGATGCTGTCCTCCGTCGCCTTGAGCCCCGCCTGGTTCGCAGCCGCCTCGAGCGTCAGCGCCTGCTTCTTCTCCTCCACCTCGCGCCGCTCCGACAGCATGACGCGCTGCAGCAGCTGGTCCTGCAGGCCCTGCTCCGTGATGCCGAAGTTCAGCAGCGTCACGGTCGCGCTCACCTCCGGCAGGTAGTGCGGGCGCGGCAGCTTCGTGGTCATGTACAGCCGGAAGTTCGGGTTCCACTCCACTGGCTCGCCGAGGTGCAGCACCTGCATCGCGCCCTCGCGGGTGATGCGCTTGAGCAGCAAGTTCTCCAGCAGCGGGTCGAGGGTCTCCTCCACGTTCTCGAGCAGCACCGGCGCGCCGGCCGCGACGGCGTGGCGGATCGTCCGCAGGTAGTCCTTCTCCGTGAGCCGCACGACGACGAGGTCAACACCACCACCACCACCACCGGCGCCACCACCACGCTCGCGACACCGTATCCATCGGTTGGCCTGCTGCTGTGGGTCGATGAGCAGTGGCCACCGGCTCGAGTTGGCCATGATGACGGCGTTGTCGATGGAGAATGGATCGGTCGGCAGCTGCTGCAGCTTCCACTCTTGTATTTGAATCGCATTGCCACAGAACTTGGCAAAGGTGTAGTCGTCCGAGACGCGCAGCTGCCGCGCGGCGCACATGGCCCGCCAGCGCTGGATCATCTGCTGCCGGTAGTGGTGAAGGAAGGGCCCCATGTAGGCGACGACGCCGGCGCTGATGACGACGTCGCCGACGACGTAGCCGAGCTCCGCCTCGTAGCGCGCCGCCTCGCTCGCGAAGCGCAGCTTCTCGCCACCGAGGCCGTCGATGAGCTTCTTGGCGCGCGTCAGCTTCGTGTCCGTGTCGCGGACGCGGCTCTCCAGCTCCTGCTTGGACCGGTTCACTGCGTCGAGGTGGTCCGTGAGGGCCTGCAGCTTCTCCGTGATGACGCGCAGCTCCGCCTTCTTGGCGTGCAGCCCCACCATCGCCGCGTCGTACTCGGCCTGCGCCGCCGCCGCCTGCGCCAGCAGCGGCTTGATCACCTTGTTCTGCTTGTAGTACTCCACGACGGCCTTGATGTAGGTGGCGACGCCGACGAGTGCCTGGCTCGTCTTGCGGATGTTCTCCATCTTGAACATGTCATCCGCCATCTTGCGCTTCACCTCCTCGATCTGACTGTCCGGCGCGTTGTCGACGATGTCAGGGTAGGCGGTGAGCAGCGTGTTCTTGAACTCGCCCGTGAGCAGCGACACCTTCGCGTGCTCCCAGTAGGGCACCGTGGTCTTGCCCGTCACGGCGTCGCGCGCCGGCTTGGGCTTGTGCACACCGCCGAGGAGGGTGCACAGCACCTCGATCACGAACTTCACGCCCTGCGGCGGCGTCTTGAGAGCCTTCACCTCCTGCAGCGCCTTGGGGTCGAGGTCGAGGACGGCGCGCTGCGCCTGCTCGACGAGCGGCTGCGCCTCCGCGACCTTCTCCTCCGACGCGTCCTTGATCGTCTTGGCCGCCGCCGCCTGCGCGTTCGCTGCGGCCTCGTCGACGGCGACGACGGCGCGCTGCGCCGCCGCGACGCCGCTCTCCGCCTCCACCTGCCGGATGAGCACGTCCGTCTCGGCCTGCCGCGTCGCCAGCTCCGGCTGCAGCCGCGCCAGCTCCTGCTGCATCACCTCCACCTGGTCCTCCGTCGTCCGCAGCTGCCGCAGCCCGTTCACGTAGCGGTCGCGCTGCTCCGTCAGGTCCTGCCGCCTGCGCGACAGCAGCCGGCCGAAGGTGGAGAGGAGGTCCAGGTAGGACGTCGGCGTCACGTAGGTCTGCTGGCGCGCCTCGGCGCGGTAGACGTGGCTGAGCTCGCGCACCTGCTGCTGGTACTGCACAAAGATGTCGCCCACGGCAACGCGCTCGTCATCGGTGAGGCCGGCGACGTCGTCCAGGAAGCGGCTCGCGACGGAGCGCAGGCCATCCTCCGGCCAGTCACGGAACCAATCGATCGTCGTGCAGTTCACAAGCGACGGGAACTTGCGCAGGCGCTCGCGCAGCACCGCCCCGAGCGGGGAGAAGCACAGCACCACGTGCAGGTGCTTGCGGCAGCGCTCCACGAAGAGCGCCTGCAGCGCCTCCGCCGTGTCGGGGCGGCCAAGCCCGCGGCCCACCTCGCGCAGGCTCGCGACGGCGCTCTCGTACACCTCGCGCTCCTGCTTCCCATCCCACAGCCCCGGCATCTCGCCGGTGTTCAGCAGAGCGCAGATGTCTTCGAGGAACGTCTCGGACACGATCTGCGAGTCGCCGAGCACGAAGGCGGTGGAGTAGCCCTTCTGCCCTGTCTGCAGCAGCACGCGCCGTACGTCGTCCAGGAAGTCGTCGTGGCCGTAGTCCTTCGCCGGCGTCGTTGTGCAGTAGTCGCAGTCGAGGAGGTGCGCCGCCAGCCGCGCACAGCTGCGCCGCCCGCTGCCGCCGACGCCGACGAGCAGCAGGTGGCCGCCGGGCTGCCGCAGCACGCGACTGATGCGGGCGACGTGCTCCAGAACGTAGTTGAAGACGACCAGGTCCAGAGAGCCACCACCACCGCCGCCACCGCCACCGCTCTTGGCGCCGCGCGACGTGCTGTTGAACTGCTCCTGCTTCTGCTCGAGCGTCGCCCGGGCGGCGGCCACGTCCGTGAGCTGCTCGTACCGGCCATCCTCATTGGCGAGGCTGGCGAACAGCAGCAGCTCCTCCCCGCCGTCAGCAGCAGCAGCACCAGCAGCAGCTGTGGTGGTGGTGGGGCGCACGTTCACCTTGAAGTGGCGCACGCTGACGCGGCTCGCCTGGTCGTAGAACCACGCCGTGTCGGCGTCATCGATGAGACGGTCCGCAAAGACGCGCGCCACCTCGTGCATCCACAGCCGCGCGAGGCACACGTCGTCCGTGATGCGCGGGGCGTAGGCCATCTCCATTCCCTGGAACACCTTACTCACGTCGCGCAGGTTGAAGGTGTAGTGGGAGCGCTCCGGCGACGGCTTCAGGTTGTCCACCAGCGTCGTGTAGAGCTCCACCGTCGCGGCGACCAGCGGCGCAGCCATCCCGCGCAGCGACGCGGCGAAGCCACGCGACAGGACCCACTCCACCAGTCGAGTGAACACCGACGTCAGCGTCGCGACGGTGAAGGCCGGGACGCTGATGAGGTTGAAGTGGCGAGTGAAGCGCGGCGTGATGGGGTTGCGCCCGCCGCCCGGCGGCCCCATCGCGGCGAGCACGAGGGTGTCGACGAGGTGCCGCAGCTCGATGCCGTCCTTGCTGTGCTGGTACCACCCGCCGTGGTCGAAGAGCTGGCGGAGCAGCTCGATGGGCGGCTGCGCGCCGTACTCCTCGAGCTGCGGTAGGTTCGCATCGTCAACGAAGACCACCATCGTCTTGTTGATCGGCGGGCCGTAGACGCCCTTGCGCCGCTTCTCACAGCTGCCGTCGATCAGACGCTGCAGGTGACTCGCCGACGTCTGCGCAGAGAACTGGATCATGTTCGTCGTGTACGCGTCCTTGGGCAGCCCCTGCAGCAGCGCCTTCATCAAGATCGTCTTGCCGGTGCCTGTGTCGCCGACCAGCAGCGCGGGGTGCACGTGCTGCACCATGAGCCGCATCAGGAAGGTGTACTTGGCGGTCTCCGTCGTGGGGACGATGATGTCCTGGTACTCGGCCTCCGCCGCGATCGTGAGCTCCGGCACCATGTCCGCCCACGTCACGAAGCGCACCTCGCCGGCGTCCTCCAGCCGCACGTCAAAGAAGGAGACCGACGCCGCGTCGGGGAGCGCGAGTGTAAAGACGTGGTGATGGGGATGTGGTGGTGGCAACGACGCAGCAGGTGCAGCAGGTGCAGCAGGTGCAGCAGCGGCGCGGACGACGTCTTGGTCGGACGCTGCCGCTGTCGCTGCTGGCTTGGGAGCTGCTGCCGCTGCTGCTGCTGCTGCTGGTGCTGGTGCTGGCTGCTGCAGCAGCTCGTAGAGGGCGGCGCTGAAGACATCGCGGTCGTGATGCGTGAGACAGCCGCCGAGGGACCAGACAATGGAGAAGAGCGTCCAGCCCTCCACGCGCATCACCATCGCCCGCGCGTGCGCGCGCTCGTCGCCACCGGCGGCGGCCGCGGCAGCCGCCACAGCAGCGTCGTAGTCGAAGCCGTGCAGGAAGGACCCGAGCAGCTTTGTGAAGCTGGCGACGAGGGTGCTGGAGCTCTGCGGCACGATGGAGCGCGTGCGCTTGCGGGCCACCTCGACCATCACAGGCATGACGGCGTCCACGACGGAGCGGAGGGTGTCGAGCAGCGGCAGCAGCGCGGGCTGCGTCACCCAGCGCGGCAGCGTCTTGTAGAAGGACTCGAGGAGGCAGCTCCAGCCCAGCGCGTCGGGCTCCACGTACACCATGCCGCACCGCGAGACGGTGGCGGGGGAGGCGTGGGCGAGGTCCTGCACCTCGAAGATCAAGTTCATCCGCCGCGACATGGGGACGATGTCGCCGTTCTGCAGACAGAGCTTCTTGTTGTCGTCGAGCACCGTGTTCATGTTCTCGATCCACACCGCGTCGACCGGGCCATCCAGCACGAGCCACACGCGGTCCTCCGACGTGTCCTGCGCGAGCTGTCGGAAGCGGCTCGAGAGGATGCCGTCCGTCCACTCGCCGGACTGCTCCACCTTGCCGTAGAGCTGCGCCATCGTGACGGACTTGGGGTTGAGGGTGATGGTGCGCGCGCGGTGCTCCGAGCCGTTCGTCTGCTCCATCACCCCGAGCGCCGCCGCGAGCGCCGCGATGCCGCGCGTCTTGCCGCCGAAGGAGAGCCCGACGAGCATCATGCCGTGGCGGACGCAGATCATCTCGTACGTCTGGCAGATCTTCTCTTCAAAGTAGGGCGTCAGCACCACGTTCGCATGCGCCGTGACGGTGAGGAGGGCGTTGTGCATGTCCACGTAGTCCGGCGCCGGCAGCCGCACGCCGGGGAAGAGGTCCGCGATGATGCCACGGAAGAGCTCCACATCCTGCGACAGGAACTTGGGCAGGTTCACGTCCTGGATGGAGCGCAGCAGCACCACCATCTCGTCCTCCGCCGGGTAGGCGCGCTTCAACCGCCCCGCAGCCGTGAGCACCGCCTTGACAGCGCGCATGCCGTAGTCGTAGTGGTCCTGCGAGGAGAGCTGCTCCGAGCACAGCCGGTACGTGGCCACGATCTTGCCAGACAGCACCTTGCCGTGCAGGAAGCCGTACGAGTACAATTGAATCTCTCCAATCATCGCGTAGTTGGGGACCATCATCGCCACGGGGCGGAAGAGCGCCTTGAGGTTGTCCGGCAGCTCCGCGCGCCCCGCGTAGCCCGGGTTCATCGTGATGAACACAGCGCACCCCGCGTCGAGGCGCAGCTGCGCGCCGTCAAACACGAACTCGACGCGCCGCTGCACGATGGCCTCCTGTATCGTGGCGATCTGCTGCGCGATGACGGAGAGCACCTGCACCTCGATGCGGTTGAACTCATCGAAGCAGCCCCACGCGCCGGCCTGCGTGAGGCCCTTGAAGAGCTTCGCCATGTCCTTGGCACTGATCTGATCGGAGCAGTTGTACACGACGCAGTACTTGCCGAGCGCCTTCGCGAGATCCTTCGTCGTCTCCGTCTTGCCCGTGCCGGCCGGCCCCTCCGGCGCGCCGCCGTAGTGCAGATGCAGCGCCCCCATCAGCGTGCGGTAGCAGCGATCCGTCAGCGGCGTGATGACGAGCCGGCCGGTGTTGCCCAGGTACTCGTAGCCGTAGGGCAGGCCTGCGTTGAGCTGCCGCACGATGAGGTGCTCCTCCTGACTGCCGCTGCCGCTGCCGCTGCCGCTGCTGCTCGCCTCCCAGTAGTAGCGCAGCTGCGCGAGCCAGTCGAAGCTCGTCGGCGACTCCACCCCGCGCTCGCCGAGCAGCCGGAGGATGTCCTTCGCGTGCACCTCAATGACCACCAGCGCCTCTAACGTGCAGCGCTGGACGCTGCCGAGGCCGCTGTCGCGCACGAGGAGGATGAGGTCGTCCAGCTGCCGCACGCAGGTGTCGTGGTAGCCCGAGAGCCCCACGGCGCCCTCGGCCGTCATCGCCTGCGTCGCCTGCATCGTCCACATGAAGGAGCAGACGGCGATCACGACTTGGCCGGGCCACGCGAGGATGAACTCCGTGCGCCGCCGCTGCGCGTAGTCGCCGATCGCCTGCCGCAGCTGATCGCGCACCGTCGCCTTCATCATCTGCTCCACCGCCTGCAGCCACAGCTCCACCTGGTTGTGGTGGTCGCTGGGGTTCACGGCGCGAAGGAAGCGCACCTGCTCGCCCTCCGGCGACTCCATGCCGACCATGTCGTGGTGGTCGGCGAAGAGGAGCGCGCGGATGCCCTCGAAGCACTTGCACAGGTAGGGCTGCACGAGGTAGGGGTCGCGGCTGTCGGACAGGATCTGCAGCAGCTCCTCGTTCGCGATGAAGTAGAAGCGCGGGAACGCCATCCGCTTCGTCTCCAGGAACTGCTGCAGCGTCCGCAAGATCACCTCGAGGCTCGCGTTGGCGCTGCTCAGCGCCTTGTAGAGCCCATCGTCCTGGCACCGCGTGATGATCTGCGGCGTCGCCCGCGTGCGGGCCATGATGGCATGCCACGTCTCATCGATCTCCACGAACATCTTCTTCTCCGCCGGGAGGCTGCGCGAGATGTCGGCGGAGACAAAGATGGGCTCGAGGTAGGACCACGTGCCCTGGCATCGGAACCACTCATCCATCGTGCTCTGCGTGTTGTTCAGCTGCTCCGACCACTGACTCACCCGCGCCTGCAGCGCCGGCGTCTGCCGCACCGTCGGCTTGCCCAGCATCGACTGCGTCTTGAGCGTGTGCTCGTCCAGCGTGAGCTGCATCGCGTCATTTGCCTTGAGCTTGAAGGTGTCCTGGTAGGGCTCCATCTCGAAGACGAGCCGCTTCCACTCCGCCTCCATGTTCATCAGCTCCGCCTCCAGCTCGTAGGTCTTGTACGCCACCGCGGCGACGCTCTCGATCACGGCCAGGTGCTCCATCATCCCGAGCTGCACGAACTCAGACAACGTGCGCTGATCGTTCACGTCGACGCCGCCGGGGCCGAAGCCCTGCTGCTCGCGCGGCGTCCCGCAGTGCTGGTAGATGGCGCGCCAGTGGCCCGCCTGGAGGTGGCTGCGCAGCGCGTAGAGCAGCGGCACGAGGGGCTTGAAGGCCTCGATGCTGGAGCGCAGCTGCCGCGCCACCTCCATCGGCTCGGGCTCCGTCAGCTTCTTCGAGAGCGCCGCCAGTCGCTTCGTCCAGTCGGACACCTTCTGATCGACCTCGGCCGGCTGCAGGGACGCGATCTTCGCGCTCGTCCAGCGCTCCGTCTCAGCGTGGAAGCGGCAGACCACCTCCCACAGCCCGAGGTAAGGCTCAAAGCGCTGATGTATCTCCGTGAGCTGCGGGTACGCCGTCACCGCCATCCCGAAGAGCTCCTCGTGCCGGCTGTAGAGGGCGATGGCGGCCTTGCTCGACTGGATCGCAGCCTCGATGGCGCGCCCGCGCTCGTGGTACTCCTCCGCGCGCGCCTCGTCGCCGAGCCGCGCGTAGTCTTCGACGCTGGCGGCGAGCTGCATGATCGTGTAGGCCTGCTGCTCACTGTTCTCGCGCAGCTGCTGGATGAACACGGCGCGGTACTCCTTCGCTCGGAAGCCCCTGTCCTCGACGTGCTGCGCCAGCCGCCGCGGCCACTCGTAGGCGTCCCAGTAGCGCACGAACTCATCGTGGGGGACGAGGTGCGCGTAGCGCAGCAGCAGCTCGTTGCCCTCCGTCACATGTGCGAACCGCACCTGGATCGCGGCCTCGCGCGCCGCGACGCCGTCGAGCGCGGCGCGCATCGCCTGCAGCTCCTCCGGCGTCGCGGGCTCGATGGAGAGCTCGGCGTGGATGTCCTCGTAGGCGCCGAGGACACCGGCGCACTCCTCCGCGAGGTGCGCCGCCACCGCCTCGAGCAGCGCCTCCTGCAGCTGCGCGGCGCGCGCGTTCAGCGCCGCCTTGAGCTCGCGGCAGTCCACCGCGTAGAGCTCGAAGGTGACCGTGTTGGGCGTCCGCTCGGAGAGCCGGCGGCGGTCGCGCGCGAGGCGCTCCAGCAGCAGGTCCACCTCCGCCAGCGCCCCCACGTGCGCCAGCGCCGCCTGCACCACCTCCGCCACGTCCACCACCGCGAGGTACTCGAACTCCGCGTACATGTGCACGAGCTGCCGCGGCGCCGCGCGGTTGCCGCGCAGCACCGCCGCGACACGGGCCCGCGCGGCGACCACCTCGGCCTCGTCCGCGGCGAGCGGGTGCAGGTACTCGGGTGCGAGCTCCAGCAGTGGGAAGAGCTGGTCGCCCATGGCGGCGACGCCGTTGCAGTGGTGGAGACAGCGGTCCATCACCCGCAGCACGCCGCGCTCCACCTCCGCCACCGGCGGGTCCAGCACGATCGCGCCCCCCGCTGCGCCGCCGCCACCGCCCTCCTCCTCCTTGCCGTCGCCGTCGTCCTGTCCCTCGTCCGCATCGGTGTCCTCCACCACACCACCAGCACCAGCAGCAGCAGCAGCAGCGCCGCCGCCGGCATCATGATCATCCTCATCATCGCCGCGGCGGCGGCGCTGCTGCTGCTGCTGCTGCTGCTGCTGCGAGAGGGCGGTCAGCAACGGTGAGACGATCAGCTTGGTGTAGAACATCGGCCGCAGTCCATTCGCGCGCTGGACGAGCCGCACGACACGCGCCGTGAAGGGCGGCGTCGTGGGCGGAGTGCCGAGACACCACAACAAGTGCTGCTGCTGCTGCTGCTGCTGCTGCGCTGCTGTTGCTGTTGCTGCGTCTGCGTCTGCGTCTGCTGTTGTTGCTGTTGATTTGGAAGGCTCCTTGACGGCGGTGGGGGGCGGGTGTGGCTGGTCCGCCTCGAGCTGTGCGATGCGTGCCGCCCAGTGCGCGCGCTCCGCGACGTCCTCCGGCAGCACCGCCACCTCCTCTTCCTCCTCTTCTTCTTTCTGCTGTTGCTGCTGCTGTTGCTGCGCTGGCGCTGTCTCGGTCGCCGTGACGGCGTAGCGCTCCAGCAGCGTGGCGTAGGTGTCCAGCGAGGCGGCGGCGAGGTGGCGCAGCTGTGTGCGCATCATGCAGTTCACGAGTCGCACGAAGCGTGACATCCGACTCGCCTCGTAGCGGCGCACGTTGTCCTCGTAAAAGTTGAAGTGCGCGTCGAGGTTGTTCTGCAGCGTCGACTGCACCGTCGACGACCACTCGCCCTTCAGCCGCTCCCCGACAGACGTCGCGTGCTCCTCCGCGGCGGTTGTGAAGTACGACAGCCGCAGCGGCGGCGCGGCCGGGTCGTGCGGCGCGAGGCAGAGCGGCTGCGCCGCGAAGGGCGGCCAGAGCGTGTGCACCGCGTGCAGCGTGTCCTGCATCAAGGCGTGCACCTGGAAGCAGTTCTCCGCCACGTAGGCGCGCGCGGCTGTGAAGTTCGGCGACGGCGTGTCCAGCGGGCCGTGCAGGTGGCGCAGCGAGGGCTGTGCCGACGCGGGGGCGCGCGGCAGGTCTGCGCCGCGCAGCCGCGCCTGCTCCGCCGCCCCGCGCGCCACATACGCGTGCACCGCACGCTTCATCGCGCGGTAGTAGGTCGCCTCCGCCTCTGCGGAGCCCCGCTCGATCACGTGCAGCTGCGCCACCGGGAAGCGCACCGCGACGCTGCGCAGCACACGCGCCATCTGCGCCTCCTCCATCGGCGTCACGTACGCGTCAGGGATGGAGTCGAGGTAGAGCGACTCGCGCATCGCCGCCTCCGTCGCGGCACGGGAGGCGTCCGCGCGGCGCACGCGCGCCTCCCACGCCGCGACGTCCTCTGCGTCGAAGCGTATGTTCAGCCGCTGCGTCCAGCGCCCCGCGCCATCGGGCCACTGCAGATAGAAGAGCCGCGTCGCCTCCGCGTAACGCAGCACACGGCAGCGCCGCCACACCACCGCGCCGCCGCTCGTGTGGAAGCGTGACGTTGCCGGCGTGCCACCGCCGCCGCCGCCCATCGCGAGCCACGACGACGGCGTGTGCGCGTCCTCGTCGGAGCAGTCGAAGTCAGCCAAGTCGAGATACGTGTTCGCCGCCGCAGGCGGCGCGGACAACATCAGCGGCGGCGCCGGCGCTCGCTGCTGCGCGGCAGCGTCCATCGGACACGCGCACGCCGTCTCCTCGCCGTAGGCGGTGCGCACGGCGGCGAGCGGGTGGTACAGCAGCCCCACGCGCTCGTGCGCCGCGAGGACAGACGTCGTCGCCGGCACCGTCGCGGTCGCCGCCGCGTGTGTCGAGGACGCCGCGCGGTCGCCGCCGAGCAGCACTTGAAGTGGACGCGGCACGCGCACGCTGTGAAGCGGCGCCGCGGCCGCCCCGGCAGCAGCTGCAGCAGCAGCAGTAGCAGCTGCAGCGCGGCGGCGGCGACTCGAGGACTTCGCTCCGCTGCTGCTGACCGTGGCCACCGCCGCGTGGCGCGCGTGCGGGTGCGCGTAACGATCCTGCGCGAGCGCCTCGAGCTGCGGCGCCTCCATCTGGCGCAGGCGCTGGCTGGTGGCGTGGCCGCGCACCGCGTCCGGCGACGCGGAGGACGCGGCCGCTGCTGCGGCGGCGGCAGGTGTGGCGGCGGCAGCCGCCCTCGTGGACGGCAGCGGCGACGGCGCGGCCGTCCGCCCGTCCGCGAGACGCGCTGGCGGAGAGTAGTCGCTCATCCTGTTGCCCCCCCCCCACCTTCGCGCCTCACCGTCAGCAGATAGAGAAGGAGAGACTCGGTGACGACGGTGCGCGGCAACAACGCGCGCGCTTCTGCGTGCGAGTGAGTCTATCAGTCTGTGTGTGTGTGTGTGTGTGTGTGTGTGTGCTAAAGAGAGACGGGTAGACACGCGCACACACACGTGCACACACGCAACAACAACAAACAAACAAACAAATAAATAAATAAATAAATAAAAAAGCGGCTCAGTTCACTCCGACACACGAGCACGCACGATGGCACAACGTCACCACCACCACCACTGCACGTGTGATGTGTGGTGTGTGTGTGTGATGTGTGTGTGTGTCTGTGAGTGTCGAGGTCCCTATGTACAGTGGCAAAAGAAAAAAAAAAAGAGAGAAGACGACGCGAACCGACAGTGGCAGTGCGCGTCTGCACACACACACACACGTGTGCGCGTGAATGCGTCTGTGTATGTGTGTGTGTGTGTGCGTGCGTGTATGTGTGTGTGTGTGTGTGTGTGTGCGTGCGTGTATGTGTGTGTGTGTGTGTGTGTGTGTGACACGCCGCGTGTAAACTGATGTGCACGATACACGCGTGTGTGTGTGTGTGTGTGTGCACCACGAAGGATTCAGTGGTGGTCGGAGAGAGAGAGGGGGAGAGAGATGAACGAGTGAAGTGCGGACAGAGTGAAGAGGATGTTTGTCCATCGCGTGCCAACGCACGCGTACACACGCACGTCGAGACACACACACACACAGACACAAGAGGGGAAGACGTGCGCGCGTGTCTGTCTGTCTGTGTGTGGTTGCACGTGCAGACGGACGCGCGTCCTCCACGTCTACACGCATTCACGTCGCATACCCAACACGGCGGTGACAGACACACAGAGAGACAGAGAGAGATAGAGAGGCGGACGGCGACACAAGAGACTTACACGTAAGAGATAGAGAGACACACACATACACACACACACACACAAACGCAAACTCTGGAGAGGAGCGAGGCGCGCGCCGCACGCGTGCGGCGGTCTACTCCAGACGGCGTCCCCTCTTGTGGGGGCGGTAGTCCGTGTCGAGGGCGTTGACGGCCTCCTCGTTGCTGTCCGTCTCGCGACTGCGCTTCTCACGGAGCTTCGCGAGCTTACGCCTCCCGCCGTTCGACTTGATCATCCGCATGTACTTGCGCAGCTCCCGCGTCTCCTCCCGCGCGCGCTCCTTCATCGCGGCGGTCACGATCACCGGCGGCTTCTTCAACCTCCGCCGCTGCGCCTTGGACATGACGACGACCACCGGCGCATCGACGACCACCTCAGCAGCAGCAGCAGCAGCTGATGTCGGTGTCGGCAGCGCGTCCGCCACGTCGCGCGTCGGCAGCGCCTCCGCGGCTGCCCGCTTCACCGCCACACGCTTTGCTGGCATACACAGAGAAGAGAGCTGCTGAGCTGCTCGTGCCACTGCGAGTGTGTGTGTGTGTGTGTGTGTGTGCATGTGTGTGTGTGTGTGATTGTGAGAGACAGAGACAGAGAGATGCAGAGGGAGCGCGATAGTAAGAAAGTACAGACAGCATACGACGACCAAGGGCCAGCAGGCGGGGGGCAGCGACCACGGCGATGCACAGCAGCTCGCCATCGTCCCGGTGCGCCGGTCTGCATGCGTCGAGTGTGACGTGCACGTGTGTGCGTGTTGTGTGTGTTTGTGTGTGTACAGGTACAGGTACAGAGGAGTAGCAAGAGAGAGAGAGGAGAGAAGGAAGAAGAGCAGGCGATACGCGTTCGACAGAGCACACACACACACACACAGAGAGAGAGAGATGCGGTGGCATCGCGTGAGAGACAAACGAGAGCAGCAGCAGCAGCAGGAGCAGCACAGACGGTCTACAGAGCGTCACTCACGCCCACAAGTCCATCAGGCACCGCGTCCCCGACGCGCCACAGCAGCACGAAGCCGTCGCCGTCCAGCCGCCACTCCCGCGTCACGGTAGCTGCAGCGGCAGAGGTGGCGGTGCTGCCGGTCATGCGGAGCAGCTCGCGCATGCTGCGCACGAGCGGGGCGAGGAGGCGGTCGGCGACGCCGGGGGAGCCGTTGATCTCGAGCAGGCGCACCTCCGCCGCGTCCGTCAGCATCACGTCGTAGCCGAAGAGCTGGAAGCACATGTACGTCTGCGTCGCGGCGACCGCCATCATCGGCATCGCGGCGAGGAGCGTGCGCACGAGGAGCTCGCGCACCGCCGGCAGCACGCGCGCCTCGAGCAGGTCCGGTGGCCGGCCGGTGGAGGAGAGGTACGCCTGCAGCTCCGGCAGCCACATCTCGTTCCCGACCTCGTACTCCCCGAAGTTCGCAGCGTCCGTCTGCAGACAGTGGTTCGTGAGGTGCGCGTGGACGTCGTCGAGCCGCGTCAGGTCGTAGGGTGCGCTCGCGGTGCGGCAGCTCGCCTGCGCGTAGGCGTAGATGCTGTAGGGGCTCGCGAGCAGCGCCCAGACGCGGATGTCGAACTTGCGGCCGTGGCGGAGCAGCAGCGGGCGGTCCACGTAACGCTGCACCACGAAGAGCGCGCGGCTCCCGGACTCCGGCAGCCGCGCCAGCCACGCCGGCACCGCGGCGGCGCGCAGGAGCAGGATGTCGCGTCCCTTGGCGCCGCTGCTCGGCTTCACGATCCACACGTCGCCGTCGCCGTCGCTCTGGTCCGCCGCCGCCGCCAGCACCGCCATCAGCGACGCGCGGTCGTCCACCCGCCGCAGCGGATCGCCGCCGACCACGTACGACTCTGGCAGCCACGACGCCCACTGCGTGTCCACGCTGGTCAGCAGCTGCACCATCGCAGCCTTGCGCGTGAGGTGGTGCGAGCCCTCGAAGTAGTTCACCCACCGCGTCCCACCGAAGCGAGACGACACCGCGACGCGCTCGCCACGCAGCCGCGCGTAGGGGATGCTGAAGCGGTCCCCCAAGACACAGTCCGCCGTCATGAGCAGCGGCGCCGCCACGCGCCGCCACCCGTCCGCGAGCAGCTGGCCCGCCATCTCTTCGTAGACGGAGAAGCTCGACTGGCCGAGGTAGAAGGACCCCGGCGCGGCGTCATCGCGGGTGCTGCTGCTGCTGCTGCTGATGCGGCGGCGGCGGCCCGAGCCTGGGCGCATCGTGTGCATCACTGTGTATGTTGTATATGTCTATGTGTGGCGGCGCGCTGGACGAGAGGGAGGGAGGGAGAGAGGCGGTGGCGTGACTGTGAACACAGATTTTTTTTTGTGTGTGTGTGTGTGCACACGCCGCCAACCGCACTCCCAGCACTGAGAGTGAGTGAGTGAGTGTGAGTGTGTGTGTGACAGAGAAGGCAATCGCGCCAGAGAGAGAGAGAGAGACAGAGGTGGGTGGTGGCACAGCACACTGTAACCGCACACATCACACATCACACACACACACACAGTTACACAGACAGTTACACAGACGCACACTTCGTGCATCATCTGAGCAGGCACGCTGCGTGATGAGTCACAGTCATGCTCTTCTTCGTTTGTTTGTTTTTTGTGCTTTAGAGAACGTACAACGACACACACGTGAGCTCGCACACGTCCAACTCCGCGAGACGCACGTGACGTCCACACACACACACACACACACAGAGACACTACGCGGTGAGCCCACCCGCTCTAGAAGGCCCCCATGACTGCCTTGCTCACCACCACCATCACCACATCACACATCACATCACATCACATCACACTCACAGACACAGACGCAGACTTATGCGGTGGAGTAGAGGCGAACGACGGCATCCACGGCGCCGCAGAGCAGTTCGGCTCCGTCGGCGGTCCAGCACATGTCACACACGCCGGCGTCGGCAGTCGCTGTTGCCGTCGCCGCGTCCGCCGCCGGTGTGTGCGAGAGGCGCGCGCAGTCGTGCAGGGCGACGCCGTCGCCGGCGATGGCGAGGACGCGGCCGGAGGGGGCGTAGCGCACCGTGGCAGGGATCGCACGCTCGGTGGGCGGCGGCAGCACCGCCACCGGGGAGGTCACGTGTCGCAGGTCCCACACATACGCGGCGCCGCTCGCGAGCCCGACCGCGAGGGACATGCAATCGGCGCTGAAGCTGGCGCTGCACAGCCGCGCGTGCGCCGCGTCGCCGCGGGGCAGCGTGATGACCGTGTCCGCCCGCATCTCGCGTGCGTCCCAGACCTGCAGCTCGCCGCCGTGCAGCCCCACGGCGGCGAGAGAGGCGTAGGGGTGCAGCTCGACGCACGACAGGAGCGCCGCCGTGGAGGACAGCGGCGCAGTGACGACGACGTGCGCGCCGCTGTCCACGTCGGAGAGGTACAGCGCGCCATCAGCGGCGCCGCAGAGCGCGTAGACACCGCTGATGGTGCGCTGGCTCATCGCGGCGACGCCGCCGGCGTAGCGCAACACATGCTGCGCCGTGAGCGCCGCGCCGCTCGTCGTCCACACGCGCACTGTGTCATCCTCCGCCGCCGAGAGCAGCCGCGTCCCGCACGGCAGGGTGGCGAGCGTGTGCACCGACGCGGTGTGACCGAGCCCGCGCGCCACCACGGCCCCGTCCGCGGAGCTGTGCCGCACCACGGCGTGGTCGCCGACGGTGGCGCTCGTGAAGACCGCGTCGGTGCTCGCGGCCGCGACGCGCACGCCGGCGTGCGGCGCCGGCGCGGCCGTCCACTGCGCGACCTCGGCGAGTCGAGACGGCGCCGGCGGCGGGGACGTCTCCGCCGGCGCGGCGGCAGCCTTGCGCCGCTGCTGCTGTCGCGCCGCGCGCTCCGCCGCCTCGACCGCGTCCATGCTGCGAAGCACCTCCGCCGGCACCACCACCACAGCAGCAGCAGCAGCAGCGGCGGCGGCGGCAGCGCTGCTGTCCCCGGCGGTGTCCGCCACCGGTGCCGCTGCCCTGCCGTTGTCATCGCGCGCGTGCGCGTCGAGTTGCTTTCCGAGCCGCGCTATCACGCGACAGGCGGCGTCGTACTGCTGCAGCGCGTGCGCAAGTTCCATCTGCAGCTGGGTGACGTGCTGACGCAGTGCGAAGCTCTCGAGCGCTGTTGCCTCCCACTCCGCCTGCAGCCGCTCCAGCAGTGTGGGGATGGACGCTGCGCCGAGGCTGCCGCTCGCCGCGGCGGTGGCGCTGGCGCTGGCGGCGCCCTTCACGCTGACCAGGTCCTCGCGCCGCAGCGGGGCGCCGGTGACAGGGCAGCGGCCGTGCTCGTCGACATACCGCTCCACCAGACTGCGTTCGAAGAGCAACCCGGAGGAGACAGAGATGACAGGCTGTGCCGGCACGCGTTGGCTGATGTGACAGCGCATCTCCCACCACCACCACTACACACAGAGAGAGAGACGTCTGTATGTGTGTGTTTTCTTTTTTTGAAGGACGACGTGGTGAGCTGACAAGCGCGTCGGTGCGACAAGGACGACCCTGGCGGCGTCGAGCGCGTGTGTGTGTGTGTGTGTGTGTGTGTGTGTGTGTGTCGAGAGAGAGAGAGAGACGGACACAGCCGAGGTGACGCACAACATATTATTTTTTTTTTTTTTAAACGCAGAGCGCGTGAGAAGAGACGTAAAAGATCGCGAGTTGCAGGAAGTGAGAGAGTTGTTGTTGTTCTGAGATGTGTGTGATGAGGGAACGGGCGGAGACGCTGGCGAGTCCGCTCACGTGATGATCCAGCACATCATATCTGCAGCCAACGCGAGGAGACCCACGTGCATGTGCATGTGTGTGCATGTGTGTGTGTGTGTGTGTGTGTCTACACACAGACGCACACGTGCGACAAGAGATGAGAGAGAGAGACACACGGTCCTGTCCACACGAACCCTCATACACACATACACACGCGCGCGCGCACACACACGCAACACGACCGGCAGGAGACGAGCGTGTGTGTATGCACAAGTCTGCGAGGCTGTGTGTGTGTGTGTGTGACTGTGTTCAACAGACACAGATAGAGAGAGAGCATTTACACTGGAGGACAACGACCGAGAGAGAGAGAGAGAGAGACAGCGAGCGCGAGCGAGTCAACAAGCCGCCACCAACAACAAGTGGCCGTACACCCACACAAATACACACAAATACACAAATACACTCATGCACGCATGCGTGCGCGCGACGTCTCTCATTAGCAGTCACGCTTGCATGGGTGGCTTCACCGACACGTAAAAAAAAAAAAAAAAAGAGAGAAAGAGCGACAGCGGTGGGAGGTTCAGACAACACCAGATGTGCTCATCACACATGCACACACACACACACACATGCACACACACACACACACACACACACACACACACACACGCTTGTCTTTTGTATACTTAAGTGCGTGCGTGCGTGCGCGTGCATGTGCGTGTGTGTGTGTGTGTGTGTGTGATAAGGAGAGACCGACTGACCGCGCCGCCGACGCTGCGCGGGCGGGGGAGCCGTCGCCTCCTTCTTCTTTACACACTCTCACTACCACCACCACCACCATTCGCAGCAGCCGGCGGTGGCTGTCACGAGTCACCAGATAACAGCAACGAACAAACAAAAAAAAAAAAAAAAACTGAGACAGCGAACACAACAACAACAACAACACCAACGAACGAAGAAGTACACACACAAACACACAAACGCGTGTGTGTGTGTGTCTCTGTGTGTGTATGTGTGTGTGTGTGTGTCCCTCGAGAGTTGCGAGCTAACGCTTGCTCGACGGCGGCGCCTTGGGGGCGGAGACGGGCTTGCGCGTCGCCGCGGACGTCGCGGGGGCGCGGCTGGTCGGTGGCGACGGCGGTGCGCCGGCCGCGCCGGCCTTGGCTGCTCGAGCGCGCGGCGACGCGGGCGACGCGGGGGACGCGGGTGACTTCGTGTTGTTGTTGGTGGTGGTGGCGGCGGCGACCTTCTTGGCTCGCATGCGCTCCACGATGCGCCGCGCCACCTCCTCCTTCTCGCGGTCCTGCCACGACTTGGTCACGCTGCGCGAGCCGCCGAGGGCTCGGAAGAGCGTGTTGCGCGAGCCGTCCAGCATCAGGTTGGGCTTGAGCGCGTCCTCCGGCACCTCGCCGAGCTCCTCCGAGAAGACGCACGCCGCCTCGATGATGTGGTTGACGCGGGCGAGGTGCGCCTGCGCGGCGGCGCTGTCGGGGCTGACGGCGAGGTCGTCCTCCGCCTCCTCGTGCATCATGCGGAGCTCGTCGATGAAGGGGTAGACGTCCATGGAACGTTTGCCAACGAACAGGTACTCGTGGACGTTCTGGATGTGGCGGCACACCTTCTCCGAGGGGCACGTGCAGCAGTCCTGCAGGCGCCAGCCGGGGCGGCGGTGCTGCTGCAGCGCGGCCCCGAAGTCCACCGTGTGCACCCGCGACGGGTCTGTCTGCGACTGATGCGTGAGCACCGTCGTGAGCGGGTCGGCGTGGCGAAGGAAGCGCATGAAGGGCGGCGTCCAGTCCAGCGGACCCAGCAGGCACTGCGTCCAGCAGAAGACGCGCACCGCCGCACGCACCTTCTGCTGCGCGTTGAACTTGCGCAGCGAGTCGAGGCTGCGCTCGAGGTGGACGTCGGGCTGCTCGTCCGCCAGCCAGTGGTGCTGCAGCAGCACGAGCGCCGTCGGCCGCGCGGCGGGGTCGGGCGTGAGGCAGAGCTGGATGAAGTCCTTCGCCGCCGGCGTCACGCTCGTCCACGCGTCGCTGCTGAAGGACCAGCGGCTGTTCACAACGCACTCGAACGTCTCCTTGAAGGTGCGCCCGTGGAAGGGCATCTTGCCGCTCAGAAGGATGTATGTGATGACGCCCATCGACCACAGATCACACTTGGTGTCGTACGGCTCCTTACGTGTGCGGTAGTACCCCACGTTGATCACCTCCGGCGCTATGTACGACGGCGAGCCGCAGCACGTCGTGCTGGGGACGTAGCCGGCGAGGCCGAAGTCTGCGAGACACACATCTGTGAGGTGCGAGTTGGGCGGCATCGACGGCGACTGCTGGTGGCGCAGCAGCAGGTTCTCTGGCTTCAAGTCGCGGTGGATGATGCCCTTGGCGTGGATGTGAGCGAGCCCGCCGAGCACGTTGCGCACGAGCGCCGCCGCATCGCTCTCGCTGTAGTGGCGCATCTGCACGATGCGGTCGAACAGCATCCCGCCCGTGAGCAGGTCCAGCACGATGTAGAAGTGGCGCTCCGTTGTGAAGTACTCTACCATCTGCACCACGTTGGGGTGGTAGCCGATGCAGCCCATCACATCAATCTCGTGCGTGATGTCGTCGATGTCCTTCGGCCCCGCCTTGGACTTGTCCACGACCTTCACGGCGTACACGCCGCGCGTCTCACGGTGGGTGCAGCGGTAGACGACGGCGTACGCGCCCTTGCCGAGCTCCTCCCCCAGCGAGTAGTGATGTCTGAAGTGCCCCTCCGACGGCGGGATGGCGTCGCGGGTGCGGGTGCCCATCGCCGCGCGCATCGCACGACACGCCTGCACAGCAGCTCTGGTGCCTCTCCGCCTGTGAGGGGGGTGTGTGCGTGCGTGTGGGATGGTATATGTGTGTGTGATGGTGTGTGTGTGTGTGTGTGTGTGTGTGATGGTGCTCGTGAGTGTGTGTGTGTGTATATGTGTGGTTGTTTGTTTACTTGAGTGTGTGTGTGTGCGCGGCGATGT
Organism: Novymonas esmeraldas; assembly: GCA_019188245.1. Classification (NCBI taxonomy): domain Eukaryota; phylum Euglenozoa; class Kinetoplastea; order Trypanosomatida; family Trypanosomatidae; genus Novymonas; species Novymonas esmeraldas. The sequence continues at coordinate 24,067 of JAECZO010000163.1, read as the reverse complement.
GAGGGAGTCGCGCTCTGGCACGAGTGGTTGCACGCTCTCTTGCTCGTTCAGTTGTTGCATGTGTGTGTGTGTGTGTGTGTGTGTGTGTACACAGTAGTCCAGCAACAACGACAACACGAGCAAACGTATGCACATACACACGATGTCAACACGCATGCACACACATAAGATGAGGAAGACGTGGAAGAGGAGGAGAGTGTACATCACAACCAGCAGACACATTCACACACACATACAGAGAGAGAGAGACACACGCCGACACGTGCGAGCGCACACGCGACGGGGGGTCTCCTCATCGCCCCGCCCCCCTGCAGTGGTGGTGGAGGATGTTGCGGCAGTGGAGAAGAGAGAGAGAGAACAGCGACTTGACACACACACACACACACGCAGTCTCGCCTCGCCCTTGGCACCCCTCCCCCCTCTCGCGCTCTGTCTCTCTGTCTGTCTGTGTGTGTGTCTCTCTCTGTCAATACATACACATGCATCATCGTCACCACGCGCTGCGGCCGGTCAGCCACGGGTGGCGTAGCGCCTCGGCGGCGGACGGCCGCTTCGACGGGTGCGACGTCAGCAGCTGCTGCAGGAAGGACAGCGCCGCCGCGCTGACGCCGCCGCGCCTCAGTGTCGCGGCCAACGGCGGCGTGTTGCGCACGACGGTGGTGAACACGTCCGTCGGCGTGGCGCCGTCGAAGGGCAGAAGGCCGGTCAGCAGTACAAACACAACGACACCAGCGGACCACACGTCACACTTCTCGCTGTAGAGCGGCCGCGCACCGCCAGCACCGCTGTGATGGTGATGTTGCTGCTGCTGCTGCAGTGCGATCAGCGCCACCTCCGGCGCCGCGTACTGCGGCGAGCCCACCACCTCGTCGCTCGGGATGCGGCGCGTGGCGAAGCCGAAGTCTGCGATCGCCACCACCACATCACCATCGTCGCTGTTGCTGATGATGTTGTTGCTGCTGCTGCTGCTGCGCAGCAAGAGGTTCTCGGGCTTGATGTCGCGGTGCATCACCCCGCTCGCGTGCAGCACGGCGAGGCCGGTGAGGAGGTGGCGCGTGATGGCGCGGGCCGCGGCCTCGGCAACGGCGCCGCGGGTGGCGAGGCGCTGGTAGAGCGACCCGCCGTCGATGTGCTCCATCACGATCGACACACGCGAGGCCGACACGTACACGTCGAAGACGCGCACCAGCTGCGGCGCCGCCGGCAGCGCCGTCGCCAGCGCGCCCTCCTGCGCCGCCATGTCCGCGCGGCGTCGGTCCATCGTCGTCGTGTCGTACGTCTTGACCACGCGCATCGCGCCGGTGCTGCGGTGCGTGCAGCGGCGCACCTGCGCGCGGCCCGCGATGGAGATCGCGGGCTCGCGGCTCTCCTCGTACTCGCTTTCAAAAGACATCCCCGCGAGAGCCGACACGCACAGCGCGTCTACCACCACCACCACCAGCAACACGGGTGAAGAAGAGCTGTCCTCTCTCGGACCTCGTCAACCTGCATGTGTGTGTGTGTGTGTGTGTACATGTGTGTGTTTGTGTGACGGTGTGAAGAGGCAAGCAGAGAGATAGAGAGAGAGAGACAAGCGCTTCATGACATGTGTATGTGTACGATCTCTCTCCACGCACACGCACACACACACACTCACACACACACACCTCAGCAAGAAGAGGAGTGGGGTGGGTGGGGGAGATACGATGTCGGCTGGCAGATGCATAGCTGTACATGAACACACACACACACACACACACACACACACACACACAACAGATAGATAGAGACACAAGATGACGTCCAGGAGAGACGCGGGCTCACGCATCTGGCGGCCACGCCCAGCCGCTGCTGCAGGCGGGCACCATGTAGTCGGACGACTGCGCAGCGGCGAAGCTTGCGGAGGACGCGCTCGTGCGCGAGGCGCGGGTGTCGCGGCCGCTGTACGAGCCACCCACCAGCGACGGCGCGGCGGTGGAGATGTTGGGGACAGCAGCTGCAGCCGTTGTCGTCGTGGCGGCGGCGGCGGCGAGTCGCCGCTTCACCTCCGCCTCAACGTGCTGCTGGATGCGATCGACGAGCTCGTCCGCCATGGACGCGAACGGAGCGTGGCGGTCCATCAGCTGCCGCAGGTGCGTCTTCATGGTGCGCAGCTCCTGCCGCGTGGCGTGCAGGGCGCCGAGGCTGCGCACGCACAGCGCCAGAACGTGCGCGCGGTGCTCGTCGAGGCGGGCGTGGGCGGCGTTGATGTCCTTCACGAGCGTTGTGCTGCCCGTGCCCATCGCAAGCACCTCGCGCAGCAGCTCCACCTCCTCTGCCGGGGGCACGTAAGCGAAGCGCACCGACGGCTGCGTCGCACCGATGCGGCCGGCCACCACCGCGCGCCATCGCAGCGCCACGTCCCCGCTGTCCTCCGCCGACAGCGTCGACGACACGCCGGCGGCTGCGGTGGCGGTGGCGGTCGCGGGCGCCCACTCGCGCAGCGGCGGCGGCGGCGACGGCTGCGGTGGCGGGGGGCCGCCGCCGCCGCCAGTGAAGTCGTCCTCCTGCGCGAGCACCATCGCCGTCTCCTCCACATCACGGCGGCCGCGCCGGTCAGCGCCGCCGCCGCCAACCACAACGACAGCTGATGCCGTGGCCGCCCCCGCCGTCCCCGCCCGCGCCGCGTGCAGTGCTGACATGGCCTCGTCGCACGCCGTGGTGGTCGGCCAGCTCTGTGTGTTGTGTCCGTGTGCCTCCTGCCACGCCGTGTGCTCCGCCAGCACGCGCTGGACGTAGAGCACAGCCGCGTCGTAGGCGGCCTCCTTGCGGTCTCGCTCCACCCGCAGCGCGCGCAGCTCCTTCTCCACCGCCTCGCGGCGCTCCTTCATGCCTGCGTGCACCTGGTCCATCGAGGCCATCAGCTGACGGTACTGCGCGCAGTGCTCCGCCTGCGTCGACGCCGTTGTCCGCCACGCGTCCACGACGCCGTCAATCGCCTCGAGCGCGCGCCCCAGCTGCGTGAGAAGCGTGTGCGCGGTGCGGACGCCAAGCATCAAGACAGTCCCCTCGATCACGCCGCTGCACTGCCGTATGTCAGAGGAACACGTGTGCAGCTGCTGCACCGCAGCGCTCATCCGCAGCGCGGCATCCTGCACGACGGTGCTCTCCTGCACCTGCAGACGCTGCCGTCGGTCCGCCAGAACGTGTGGCAACGCCTGCATGTCTGTCGCGGTGAGTGTGTGTGTGTGTGTGTGTGTGTGTGTGTGTGTCGCCGCGTCGGCGAGAGGGGAGGGGCACCACCGACGACAGCCGCGCGGTTGTGTGGAAGGACGGCGCGGCAGTCCGCTGGCGGACGGTCACTCTTCTGCAAGTCTACACAGACAGACAGACAGACAGACAGACACAGACGTTGACAACAAGTTTTTAAAAAAAATATGAGCGAGACGAGATGAGACGAGAGTGTGTGTGTGTGCATAAACAGCGTGTACATGTGTGTGTGTGTGTGTGTCTATCTCTCAGCTGCTGCTGCTGCTGCTGCTGGCCAGACCGGTGCGCGCGGCGGGGTGGGAAGAGGTGGTGAAGGAGGGGGACGGCGCGCGCGCGCACACCACAGAGAGACGCGACGTGTGCATCGATGATAACAGATGCATGAGACACACACACACACACACAAACACACACGCTCACAGACCCATCTTCCGCCTTCTCTCTCTCTCTCCGCCCGTCATCCACATCAGCATCAGCAGCAGCTCCACAGCCTGTCCCCCCGAGCGTCGTGCGGCGACGCGCTGTCGTGATGTCGGGCGGCCGTCACGAGATGCCACCGTCGACGGCGATCGTCTGGCCGTTCATGAAGGGGCAAAGCACAACAGCCACCGCCATGTCCGCCACCTCGGCCGCCGTGGCGAGCCGGCGCAGCGGACACGCGTCACGCCAGCGCTGCCGCTGCGCCTCTGACAGCTCCGCCGCCATGCCATCGCCGTCGAGGAGGCCTGGCGCGAGCACGTTGAAGCGCACGTTGCGGGCGCCGTACTCCGCGGCCCATGACTTCACCGCCCCGCTCAGCGCTGCTTTGGAGGCACTGTAGAGCACCTGACCGTCGTTGCCGACCACGCCGGCGACGGAGCCGATGTGCAGCACCGCCGCGTCGTGGAGAGAGAGGAGCCCGCCGTGGCGCAGCGCGGCGCGCGTCAGGTGCAGCGCGCCGCGCAGGTTCGTGTCCATCACGGCATCGTAGTCGCCGTCCGTGCAGCGCACGTGCATCTTGTTGAGCGTCACGCCAGCGCAGTTCACCAGCATCGAGACCGGCCCCAACTCGCGCGCCACGGACTTCATGAGCGCGTCGCACTCGGCGCCGTGCCGCACATCGGCGGCGAAGGCCGTGCAGCCCGCCGGCAGCGGCACTGCAGGCGGGCGACGGGACACGCAGGCGAGCCGCATGCCGTGCTGCTCCGCCAGCCGCGTTACGATGGCTCGGCCGAGCGCGCACGAGGCGCCAGTGATCACGCCGACCTTACCCTCCACACGCCACGACATGCGCAACTCCACCTCCCACGAACACGTGACGAGAGAGTGAGTGACTGTGTGTGTGTGTGTGTGATGTGTGTATGTGTGTATGTGTGTGTCGCCACCGTCGGCGACGAGGACCGGCGGAGTGTGGACGAAGAGGACACGATGATGGAAGCAGGGACGCGAAGGGCGGCAACACACACACACACACACACACACATCACACACATGCTCTTGTCTCTCTCTCTATTTGTGTGTGTGTGTGTGTCTGCGTGCATGATAACAGACGACTACCGGTACTCAATCAAATGGAAGGACACCACCACCACCAGCAGCAGCAGCAGCAGCAACACATACACTCAGACACACACACAGACACACGCGCGTTAGGCATCGTCATCGTCCGACGATGTGCTGAGCAGCTTCACAGCGCCGCCGCCGGCACGCTGAGGCAGTCGCGGCGGCGGCGGCGGCGGCGGTGCGCGCGCTGCCGGACCCTCCGCCCGCGAGAGGTCCGCAGCGAACACAGACGGCGGTGGCGGCAGCAGCCCTGGCGGAGCAGCGTCGACGACTCGCGCTGCTGCTGCTGCTGGTGGTGGTGCTGCTGCTGGCGCTGCTGCTGGCGCTGACGCTGACGCGGGCGGTGGCGGCGGTGGCGGCGGCGATGGCGCTGCTGCTGCTGGCGATGCTGGCGGCGGCGGTGGCGGCGCTCCTGCTCCTACTCTTGCTCCTGCTGGCGGTGGCGGTGGCGGTGGTGGTGGCGGTGCTGCTGGTGCTGCTCCTGCTGATGGTGGTGCTGGCGGAGGCGGTCGGGGTGTCCCGGCAACACGCGAGGCCGCCGCCGCGCGCGCCGACACGGGCGGCGGCGGCGACCTCTCATCATCGCTGCTGCTGCTGCTCGAGGACAAGGAGGAGGAGGAGGAGGACGCCGGCGCCTGCGCGCGCGCTGCCGGGGCGCCACGGCTGACCGTGTTGTTGGCTGCGGTGGACGAGGAGGAAGACGAGGTGGACGCGGCGCGCGCGCGGCGGCCGCTCTGCGGCGCGGCGGCAACCCCAGCGCCGCTGCGACGTGGCGGTCGCGTCGCCACCGCAGCAGCAGCAGCAGCAGTGGAGGAGGAGGAGGAGGAGGACGACGAGGACGAATGGAAGAGAGCGCGTTGCCGCGCCTTGACGGACGCCGCCACCACCACCGCCACCGGCGGCGGGACAACGCGAGCGGGCCGCGTCGCTGCCGCTGCCGTCGCTGTTGTTGTTGCTGCTGCTGCTGTCGACGGTGGTGTCGTGGTGGTGATGGTGGTGCCGGCGAGCTGTCCCGCCGCCGCGCGAGGTGGCACAGCAGCAGCGGCAGCGACGGGAGCAGCAGCGGCCGGCTGCCGTGGCAGCGCCGTCGGCAGCTGCAGAGTCCTGTCGCTGCTGCTCCCGTCGCTGCTGCTGCTGCTGCTGTGGGTGGTGTGGCGGCTGCGCCGACGAGCCCACGCTGGCCGCCGGCGTCGGGGTCTCGCAGGAACGAGACGGTGCCGACGAGGCTGCACAGGCGGCGGTGCGCGTAGGGGCTGTCGGCCGCCAACTCGGCCGCGTCGCCGGCGCAGAGCGGCACTCGCACCCCGGCGTCCGCGAGTGACGCGGCGCACGTCTCCAGGTACTCGTGCATGCGCCGCCGCCGCTCACGCTCCACCACGTAGCCGTCCGGCGCCGTCGTGCTCAACATCTTCGCACGCTGCGACGTGGGCACGTAGGAGGCGCGGGCCGCGTCGTCGATGCCGTCCTGCGCGTCGTGGCTGCGCGACGCCGCCGCGGGCGGCGTGGGGCGCTGCTCGCCGCCGGCGACCTCGACGCGATGCTGCATGAACTGATGCTGCGCGAGCAGCCGGAGGCTGTTGTGGCAGTTCGCGAGCGACACATGAACAGCAGCGGTGCGCTGGCTCAGCGCCTCCACGCGCTGGTGCGTCTGCGCGGCGCGCGTGAGGAGACGCGTGTGGAGGAGCTGCATGACGCTGAGCATGTCCGCCTCCGCCGTCGCGCCACGGCAGCGGCGGCGGTGCAGCCGCTGCAGTCGCTCCTGCAGCAGCGCCGCCGCCTCCTCCCCACTCTCCTCGCCGGAGATGAGCGACATGGACGTGTCAGACAACGTCTCCACCGTGTCTGACTGTGTGTCTGACTGTGTGTGTGTGTGTGTGTGCGTGTGTGTCGCCGCGTCAGGACGAATGTCTGAGAAGCTCGCGCTCTGGCGAGTCGTGTCGCGTGCGCGGGATGCAAGACGTCATCGAGTGAGAGCAGAGGAGGAGGAGGTGGAGGTGGAGAGACGGTGATGAAGACGACACAACAACACACAACAGCGCCGGCAGAGGAGAGACAGACATCCGCGCGCGCGCGCGTGCACACGCACACACACACACACAAACACCACACACGTCTTTGTTTGCAGAAGATTAAAAAGTAGTAGCAGTTGCATCAGCAGCAGCAGCAGCAGCAGCAGTTGTTGTTGTTGTAGGCAGCAAATCGCAATGGAGAGAGAGTGTGTGTGTGTGTGTGTGTCAGCACAGCGGCAGGCCCAGGCGGCGCAGCAGCGACGCCGGCAGCGGCACGGCGGCCGCATCGAAGTTGGCGCCGGCGACGTCGGCGTCTGTCACCCACGCGAGCCGCGCCGCGACGTCGCCATCGCCGTCGGCGGCGGTGTGGAGCGCGTCCAGCAGCCGCCTCGCCCACTCCCGCCGCCGCCGCCAGTGCCGACGGCTGCACCGGTACCGGCGCACCGCGCGACGTGCCCGCGCCAGCCACACATCATCACCGTCGTCCCCGTGTTGTTGCTGTTGTTGTTGGTGGTGGTGGCGGAGAGTGTCGCGTAGCTCATCCACCTCGCGCGCGAGGTCGACGGCGGCGCTGGCGCGCTCCGCCGAGGACGGCCAGCCGCGCCAGCGGTCGAGTCGACGACGACAGCGGCACAGTCGAACGGCAGCGGCCGCCACGCCCTGCCGCAGCGCGGCGGCGCCGTCCTCCGCCTCCTCCTCCTCGCACACGGCGCCGTCTGGCGGTGGCGAGGTGGTGGCAGTGGTGGCGGCGGCGTCCTCCTCCTCGACAACTGGCGGCGGCGGCGGCGGCGGCGTCACCGCGCGCAGGTGATACACGCTCGCGCGCTTCATGTCCTTCACGCACAGCCGCCCCTCTGCATGCATCTGCGCGAGGATCGTTTGCAGCAGCGGCTTGCCGACGCGGCTGCCGAGCGCGTCAGCGAGCGACGACGTCGTCGCGGGTCTGTTGTGCCGCTCGAACCAGTCGGCGACAAGCGCCGTCGCGGCTGCCGCGTCGGTCACCTTTGTGATGCCGGCCTTGCACACCATGATGTGCACCTCAGCCGCGGGAGCCAGCGGCAGTTGCAGGGGACGCGTGCGCACACAGAGGCGCTGCGCAGTGCACGTGATGGGCCTTTGGGAATCACCCGCAGCCTGTCTGTGTCTGTGTCTGGATGTGTGTGTGTGTGTGTGTGTGTCTTGTGTCAGAGCAGCAACATCGAAAGAGGGAGAGATGGGAGAGAGAGAGAGAGCACAGATGCTTGAGCGCCACACACAGACACACACGCACACGCAGACGCAGACGCTGACGCGCAACTAGACGCCACGTGCCATGCGCTTGATGAGACGCCACACCTAGCACCATTCTCTGTGTGTGCACATGTGTGCATATGTGTGTGTCTATGTGCAGATCGGTGTGAAGAACAAGTACAAGCGCAACGGCATGGCGTGACAGTGTCACACACACACACACACCTAGACACACGTGCATGCGCATGACGATGGGGAGGGGGGGGGTACTGTGTGACTGACGTGTACTCGCGTCGCGTGGCGGCTGGCACACCGCTCTGTCTCTCTCTCTCTCTCGCTCTCTCACTCTCACGCTCTCTCTCTCACGCCACCGGCGCCGCGTCGGTGCCTGCCTTCACCCTCGCGGCGCCCGCGTCGATGTCTCGCTGCAGTCGCGCGTCGGCCTCCGCAAAGAACGGTGTCGTCCCGTCGAGGCTGAGCTCGGTGGGGTTGACAACTCTGAAGTGGCGCACGAGGTGGCGGTAGCTGTCGAGCACGAGGCGGGTGCGGTCGTCGAGTGCAAAGCGCGCGGCCTTGGCGTTCGACCGGATGTGCGCCGCCGTCGCGGAGCCGACGAGCACGACGTTGCTGCGATCGAGGCTCCAGTTGAGCAGCACGCGCGCCGGGCTGAAGCCCGTGAAGTCGCTGAGCGACGCCACGACCGCGTCGTCCAGCAGCGACGCCGACGGCGACGGCGCGATGCCGAGCGGAGAGTGGGCCACCGTGAGCACGTCGTGCGCGGCATGGCAAGCGAGCAGGTCGCCGTCCACGTGGCCGGGGTGTTGTTCCACCTGGTTGACCACCGGCGCCTGCAGGGCGGAGCCCGACGCCGCCGCCGCCGCCGCGAGCTGGCGCACCTCCTCGACACCGCAGTTGCACACGCCGATGGAGCGCACGAGCCCGCGGTCGACGAGTCGGCTCATCGCCCTCCACGTGTCCAGCAGCGTCACCGTCGTGTCGATGGCACCAGCAGCAGCGGCGCCGCCGCCGCCGCCGGTGGGCGCGGGGGCGCGGCGCACACACACGGGCCAGTGCACGAGATACAGATCAAGATAGTCCAGCCGCAGGTCCGACAGACTCGCGCGGCACGCCGCCTCGACGTGATCAGGGTGCTGGTCCGTCACACACAGCTTCGACGCGATGAAGAGGTCCGCGCGCTGGACGCGGCGGGTGCGCAGCGCCTGCGCGAGCGCCGCGCCGACGGCCGCCTCGTTGCCGTACGCACGCGCACAGTCGATGTGGCGGAACCCAGAGCTGAGCGCGCACGCCACGGCGTCCGCGACGGCCGCCGCCGCGATGCCGCGCGTGCCGAGGCCGAGTTGTGGAATCGTGTAGGTGTTGCGCATCGCCAGGCGGTTGGACACGCCGCTCACGGGGCCGCCCAGCGGCCGGAACGCATGCACGCCAGCCGACATGGACACACACACACACACACACACACACACACACACACACACGAGAGAGAGAGAGAGACAGGTGTGCGTGTGATGAGCTGGAGAGGACAAGGGCGAGTACGTGCGTATGCGCACGCAGAGGAGGGGGGGGGGGTGGAGCCGGGGGCGAGGCAGGTGGGCGGTGCGGCGGACACACCGGAGAAGACGCGCGCGTTGCACTTCAAAAGAAAGAAAAAAAAAAATGAAGAGAAGGAAGTGTGTGTGTGTGTGTGTGTGTGAGTGAGAGAGACAGACGCGAAGGTCGTGGTGTACACGGACAGAGACGGGGGAGATGCACACACACACACACGTGCGCACTTGTGGTGTTGCATGACCAGCCAGCACAGTCTGGTCGTGCTGATCCTGTCTACTCCATTTGTGTGTGTGTGTGTGTGAAGGTGGGTGGGCTGTATCACTTCGTCGTTGTCTTCTTCATCTTCTGATTGTCAATTAAGATGTTACGCAAGCATACGCGTACACACACACACACACACACAACCAATCACTGTCAGGGGAGAGGCGCAGTGGAGCAGCGCGAGTCTGCGTCTGCGTCTGCGTCTGCGTCTGCGTCTGCGTCTGTGTGTGTGTGTGTGAATGCGCGCGCGAACAAGAGAGACACACACAAATATACACACACCGACACGCAGACAAGCAGACACGCACCCTTGTTGCCGGTGTCTCTCTCTCTCCCCCCACGCGCACTGTGTTGGTGTGTGTGTGTGCTCTCGCGTGCACGAGGCAACGCCGGCAAAGAGAACAACAACAACAACAATACAAAGTGAAGAACTTATGAGAAACAAAAAAAAACACAGAAGAAACATCAGCATTCACATCAGCACACACACACACACGTACAACAGCAACAGCAACATAACAGAGAGAGACAGACAGAGACACACACATACACACACACACACACACACACGCGTTGTCGCGTTGTCCTCGCGCCAACCAGCGACTGCGCGTGCGGGGGCTCGTGCGTCTCACCAACTCGCTCTCTTCGCCAGCCGTTCCAGTCCCTCTAATGATCAATGGAGGAGACGGTGCGTGTGTGTGTGTGTAAGTGTGTGTGTAAGTGTGTGCGCGCACTCCATGCATTCAGCCACTCACACACTCACACACACAACACACACACACACACAACACACATTCACACTGGTACGCATGCACGTCCACACACACACACACGTACGTGCACAGACGGCCAGACACGATCAAACCCCCTCTCCTCTCCTCTCCTGTGTGAGCTGTACGTGCGTTGTTCGCGGCGGCAGTGAGCAGAGACGCCGTGTTGAGGACTCAAGAAACACAAATGCACACACACACACACACACACACACACACACTCGACCACGGCTGTTGCAGCGTAGCACATGCGTACATTCACTTGTGTGTGTATCTGTGTGTTTGTTGTGTAACATCACTTGTCCCCCTCAACGCTGCGCGTCTCCTCTCTCACCCGCTCGGCCGACCCTCACAGTCAAGACGCGCACGTGTATGTGCATATGTGCATGTGTGTGTGTGTGTGTGTGTGTGAACAACTCATCACGTCTCCCTTCCCCCCAGATGTTGCTGCTGTTGTTGATGTACTCTCGCATCTTCACTCCTCTCTTGCGTGCCTGCTGCGGCTGCAGAAACAGAAAGAGATGCAACAGCGGGAGGGGAGGCCGTGATGTGTGTTGTCCCAAGCACAAGTGTGAGTCCGTGAGGGACAGAGAGAGGAGGGGGGGAGGGGGAGGGCGACACATACATACACACACGGACGTGCGCACGCGTTGTGTGTGTGTGTGTGTGTGTTTGTATGTGCCTGTGTGTCTGCGTGTGAAGATGTGTGTGTGCAGACACCGATGAAGTCGCCTCCCGCCCTCCTGCCCTCTCTACCTCTACCTCTACTACACCACTCCCTCCTAGCCTGGACACACACACACACACACACACACACATCTTCACAACACGAACGCGCTTCGTGAGTCACGCACATCAGTCAGGAGGAGAGGAAGGACAGGGGGAGGAGGAGGTAGTGGGAGAGCACGTCTCCGCCGCCTCCTCCACCTCTATCGTCACGACCTGCCATGTCTTCCACCCGCGTCCCACACATACACAGACCTTCACAACACAGACACACACGCACACACACACATGCACATGCACATGCACATGCACATGCACATGCACACTCTCACTCCCTTCTCTCTCTCTGTGTGTGTGCGTCGGCGTGTCTGCCACGCAGACGGGAGGAGGTGTGGTCTGGCACTCCTCTCCCATCCTCCTCGCCCTCTCTCCCCGCGGTGTGTGTCGCGCCCCCCCGGGGGCGGGCGGGGGGGCGACCTACTGCTGCGCGCACCCTGCCGTCTGCATGCGGGGCTGATCGCCGTCGTCGTCGTGCGTGTTGCGGCGCGCCTCCTTCTCCAGGTCGACGCGCGACTCCTGCAGCGTGTGGGGCTCGGCGTCCACCTTGGCGGGGGGCTGCTGAGGGTAGCCGAGGAGCCGGCGCAGCTCCGGCGCGGCGGAGCGCTCCAGCGTCTTGGGGAAGACCACTCGGAAGCGTATGATGAGGTCGCCACGCTCGATGCCGCCGGTGTTCGCGACCGGCATGCCCTCGCGGCTGACGCTGTACGGCGTGGAGGGGTCGATGACGGCGCCGGGGCCGGCCGTGATGGCGAGCTCGCGGCCGTCCAGCTGCGTCACGTTGAGCGAGAAGCCGGTGAGCGCCTCGGCGAGGGCGATGGTGTGCTCCATCAGCAAGTGGTTCCCCTTGCGCGTGAACTGCGGGTGCGGGCGCAGGTCGAAGACGATGATGATGTCGCCGGAGAGCTTCACGCCGGGTATCTGATCGCCCTCCCCGGCAAAGGTGGCGCTGTCGCCGCGGCTCATGCCCTTCTCCACGACGACCTCGAACACCTTCTTGTCCTTCAGGATCTGCTGGCCGCGGCAGCCGGTGCACTTGTCCTCCTCGCGCAGGTTCGTGCCCTTGCCCTTGCAGGCCGGGCACGCGATCTGCATCTGCTGGATGAAGCCGGGCTGCAGCTGCCGCGTCACCATCCGCACGCCGCGCCCGCCGCAGTCCTTGCACATCGCACTCACGCCCGCGACGCGCGAGCCCGTGCCGTGGCACTGCCCGCACAGCCGATCACGCGTGATGGCGAGCTTGATCGTCTTGCCGCAGTAGAAGGCCTCCAGCGGCACGGGAAGCTCGTGCATGATGTCCTTCGGCTTCGGCTCGCCGCGCGGCCGCCCGCCGCCGCCGAAGAAACTTGCAAAGATGTCACTCGGGTCCATCCCGCCGCCGCCGCCCTGCATCTCCGCCGCGTCCTTACCGAACTGATCGTAGCGCTGGCGCTTGTCAGGGTCGGAGAGGCACTCGTACGCGACCGACACCTCCTTGAACTTGTCCTGCGCGCCGGGCTCCGTGTTCTTGTCCGGGTGGTACTTGAGCGCCAACTTGCGGTAGGCGCGCTTGATCTCGTCCTCGCCCGCGTCCGGGCTCACGCCGAGGGCGTCGTAGTAGCCTGTCTCCTTCACCATCCTCCAGCTCAGGTGGTCGTGAGGAAGTGTGTATGTGTGTGTATGTGTGTGACGGGGGCTCGCTCACTCACGGGGAGGACAGGAGAGGAGGAGGTGTGTGGTGTGTGTGATGGAGAGTGAGTGAGAGTGTGATGGAGATATGAGACAGCAGCACAAATGAAAAAAAAAAAAAACAATAATAGAAGAAGAAGAAAGCGAGAAGGAAGACACACAAACACAGAGAGAGAGAGAGAGGGGGAGTGTGTCGTGGAGGGGGAGGGGGGGTGCGCTCGTGCGTGTCTGTCTGTCTGTCTGTGTGTGTGTGTGTGTGTGTGTGTGTGTCGTTGTTGTTGATGTCAAAGTATCGCGAGAGAGGGAGAGAGAGAGAGACAGTGAGTGAGTGAGGTGGCGGAGAGTGAGAGAAAGAAGCTCGGATTTACGATGTGCGGTGACGGTGATGAAGAAGAGGACGAAGAGGAGGGTCACCCTCTGTCCGCACGCCTGTGCGTGCGATAGCAGCGCGTGTGTGTGTGTGTGTGTGTGTGTGATGGAGAGCAGCGGTCCACGCGGCTCCACCCACAACACCACCGCCGACACACACAGACAGACAGACAGACAGACAGACAGACACGCGAGAACAGCTGCAGCGGCGACCACCGACACACCACAGCTGGTGTGTGTGTGTGTGTGTGTGTGTGTCTGGAAGAGGGGGAGGTGAGAGTAGAGACCACAACACCAGAACGACTGATACAAAAAATAATAGTAATAACGCACGACTCACACAGTCACACACACACAGTCACACACACAGTCACACACACACACACAGTCAGGCTCGATGACGATACTCTCTTGCTAGTGTACATGGACGCGCCTCTGCCGCGCACGGCGATGCGGCTCAGCGAGGCTGCAGCGTGCGCTCCACGACGGCGAGCTCTGCTGGCGACGCGGCGGCGGAGGTGCGGAGGCGCTGCAGGACAACCTCGACGACCGCCTTCTCCGCAGCGGTGAAGAAGAGCGCGAGGTCGGCGACGCGGCGGACGCGGCAGAGTCCCGAGACGTACAACAGCGCCGTCGGTGCAGGGAGCGACTGCACGGCGTCGAGGATGCCGACGAGTATCTCAGGTGTCATGCTGCTCCCGAAGAGCCGCGGCAGCGTCGAGGGGTTCAGCAGAGCGATGTAACGTGGCAACAGCTCCGGCTGCTCCGCACGCCGCGCTGACAGATCAGCAAAGCGGCGCTCGAACTCTGTGAAGGACGTCGGCGCGGTGAGACTGTCCGCCGTGATGGGGGGACGCGCGCGCGGGCGGCCCGCCGCACCCGCACCAGCGGTGGCGCGTGTCGACGCTGTTGGTGATGTGGCGGTCGTGGTCGCCGTCGCCGTCGCCGTCGTCGGCGGGGATGATGGTGCGGGGGCAGCGGCGACAGGTTGGCGCTCCTCCACCTCCTCCACCTCCTCCACGCGCTGGTGGCGGCGTTGCCGCTGCGCCTGCGCTGTGGCGGCGCGCTGCGCCTCTGCGCGCGCCTCGGCCTCCCGCAGCTCACGCTCCGCCGCCAGCGTGCGCAGGTCGGCGTCGATGCGAGACTGCCGCAGCTCCGCCTCTGCCGACGTCGTCGTCTCCTCCACCACCTCAGCAGCAGCAGCAGCAGCAGCAGCACTGGTGGTGGTGGTGGTGGCTGTCGCTGGGGACTCCGCATCGTCGTCCTCGCTCTCCACCTCCTCTATCACGATCCGCCGCTTGAGCGCCGGCGGCGCGGCCGCGGCGGTGGACGACGCAGCAGCAACTCCGCTGCTGCTGCCGGCCGCCGCCCGCTGCGCCTGCAGGGCCCGCGTCACCACCTCCATCTCACGCAGGGCGTCCCCGTCGCGTGGGGCGAGCGCGAGGACCGCCTCGAGGTCCGCACGCGCCTCGCGCAGCTTCCCGAGTGCCTTGCGTGCCATGGCGCGGCGGTAGTGCGCCTTGGCGTAGCCGGCGTTCATGCGCAGACAGGTCGTCGCATCCACCTCCGCCGCGGCCCACTCCCCGAGCTTCAGGCGACACATGGCGCGGTTTGCGTAGAGCACGTGCGTGGCGGCGCTCGCGGGGTCCAGGTCGATGCCGACGGTGTAGGCCGCCACCGCCTCGGGCAGGCGGCCGCGCTGGAAGAGGAGGTTGCCCTGCTCCTTGGCCTCCTGGATGGGATCTACCACCTGCGCGGCGGCGTGCTGCTGCTGCTGCTGCTGCTGCCGCACCGCTTCCTTCAGCGACGGCACAGTACCGCGGATCGGTGGCGCAGCAGCAGCAGCAGCAGCAGCGGTCGAGTCTGCCGCCGCCGCTGCTGGCGATGCTGTCGCCCGTGCCTGCATCGCGTCCTCCCACCGCTCCAGTTCCTTCAGCTCGTCGCGCAGGTCCTCGGACTGCTGCCGGATCGCCTCTGCTGCACTGCGGCTCATCGGACGACAGTCTCTCCTTCTCTCTCTCTCTACTAGAAGTGTAAAAATGAAAAATCTGTTTGATGTATCTCTCTCTCTGTCTGTGAGTGTCTGTGTCTGTGTGTGTCTGTCTGTCTGTCTGTGAGTGTCTGTCTGTGTGTGTGTGTGTGTGTGTGTTGCACGAGCGAGGGCCACGTTCCTGCAAGCAGCCACACGAGAGAGAAGTGGGAGGAGGGAGAGAGGGAGAGACATGAGTGCAGCATACACATACACACACACACACATATGCACAGTGATGCGCGTGCGTGTGTGCGTAGGTGTGAGTAAGTGTGTGGAAGCACAGCCAGAGGACGGCGGTACGAGCGGGTGATGGTGGTGGTGGTGGTGGACGTGTTCGATCGTCGGCGGCCATCGCGTGCACTCATACACACACGCGCGCGCGGCGCGGCGCGGGGCCGAGGTGTGTCGGCGGTTGTGAGCTGCAGGAAGGAAGGTGAGCACCGCGGCTCCCGCTCACATACCTGCACTCCATTTTTTTTTTTTTTGTGCCTCCACACACGGACACACCGACGTGTGTGTGTGTGTGTGTGTGTACGTTGCGTCATCGCACTTGTCATCACGAAAGCCACCCGCCCACCACGTACACTGCAAAGACGGGCACGTAGAGCATGAGGGGGTACCGCACGTAGTCCGCGGAGGCGGACACGGCCGCAGCAGCAGCAGCGGAGGTCGTGGTGGTGGTGGTGGACGCGACGGCGCCGGCGTCGTCACCGCCACGGGCGCAGACCCACGAGAGAACGAACAGTCCGGCGTGCACGGTGCCGAGGGTGGTCAGCCAGTCCGCCGCCCCGACAAGCGACAGCGCCGCCGCCGCGAGCCAGAGGCTCAGCGCGAGCACCGCGAGGCGGGCGCGCCGCAGCGTGCCGAACGTGCACGCAACCGCGTCCGCCGCCATGAAGGTGGAGGCGAGCGTGAGGAGCGCCAGCCCGAGTCCGTAAAGCATCGTCGCAGTGCAATTGTATGTGTGTGTGTGTGTATCTGCGTGTGTGCGTGAGTGTGTGTGTGTGTGTGCGCAGGTGCGGTGTACTCACTGCGGGAAGGGAGAGGGAGAAGGAGAGGCGGAAGGGAGAAACAAAAAAAAAAAAAAACGTGAAGAGAGTGAACAACACACATGGCACACACACACATGTGTGTGTGTGTCTGCAAGATGGCACGGCAGAGAGCGTCCATGATCGGGTGTGCCCGAGCAGCGTGGCGGCGATCGCAGGAGCAACGGCGACAACGTCAGCAACGTTGTGCCTCTCTCTCTCCCACCAACACACACACACGCGCGCACACATGTAGACGAGGCGGTGCAGTATGCGCGGGGCGGGTGCATGACGGGTTGTAAAGACCAACAACAGTAACACCAACAGCAACATCCTCACCCGGGGCGGGCGGTCCGCCTGTAGAGCTCCCTTGACGTCAGCACAACTCCCGCAGCGCCTTCGCCTCGTCCGCGGCTGTCCAGCGCTGGTCACGGTCGTAGGCGTCCTTCACGACGTTGAGGACGCCGACGAAGGCCCTGCGCCGCTCGATGTTGTCCTGATCCTTCGCCTCCTGCTCGGCGCGCATGTGCCCCGCGTAGAGGCGCATGTAGTGCAGCGCCTCCCCTTGCATGCGCGTCTGCCACGCTATGGCAACGCTGAAGATGACCACCCACACCACAAACGATACCTTGCGGCACCGGCGCTTGTACTCGACATCCACCTCCCGCAGCAGGTACGGAGCGAGTTGTGGGTCGCGGCGAGCGTAGAGGTCGAGGTGCTTCATGTAGGCGGAGCCCTTCGTGCGGTGCTCCAGTATGCCCCAGCGGCGACTGCAGTGGAGCGCCCCGCCACCGCCGACGACGACGCGCGGCGCCGTCGCCATCACACACGCCAGTCGCCCTCGCCGTTGCATGAGTGGCGGGAGCTTGGTGGTGCACAGCACAGCTTCCAAAAAGAGAGAGATGTAACAGGCTGCAAGCGACGCAGCCTGTGTGTGTGTGCAGGGAGAGATGAAGAGAGAGAAGAAGAGAGAGAGTGTGTGCGGGCGTGTCTGCTTTGTGTCTGTGCGTCTGCTCGCACAAACGCTGAGGCTGTGGCGGTGTTGCTGCATGTGTATCTGTGTTGTTGTTGCTCTCTCTTTTTTTTTTTTTTTTGCTGCGTCATGCCAGGCACCACCGATGCAGCGGCATTTACTCGATCAATCGGCACAACACACAGAGTTTTTTTTTTTAACACGTCCACACACACACACACACACACACACACACACACACACACACCGAGTGCACGCGCAGGCATCCACGCGCAGCGCATGTCCTTTAGTATCGAAAGCAAAAAAAAAAAAAAAAGAGAGAGCGAAAGTGTTGCCTCTGCAGTACTTGCTCAGCGCACACAGGACGCACACATACACAAGGGGAGACAGAGTGTGCCTGCAGTCAGGCTGCTTCGTCGCGTGCGCGCTTGGACCCTGCGCCGGCGCTGCCCTGCAGCTTCTTCAGCTTCTCCTGTATCGCCTGCTGCGTCGCGGTCGCCTTCGGCTGCGTCGAGTTGGTAAAGCGCACCTTCGCCGCAGTCAGGCGCTGCGTCTGCGGGGAACCGAGACGCTTCTCCAGCGTCTGGGCGTAGCTCGGCCTGGACGCGAGCGCCGCGAGAAGGTGCTGCGGCGCCGCGCTGCGCGCTGCCATCCACGCCGCCATGTCCGCCTCCGCTGTCACGACCGCAGCCACGAGCTTGTTGCCGATCTGGTCTGCGTCGCAGCGCTCCAGCAAGTGGGCAACAATGTGCATGCAGGCATCACGAGCGCACATGTCGTGCGCGGTCGGCCACTGCGCCAGCGCGTCCGCCATCTTGTTCACCAGCTGTGCCGGCGCATGCGCAGCGAGGAGGGCGAGGACAGCCTCGCGCGGGTGCACCGTGGCGCTCGCCTTCATGCTTGGCGCCAGCGCCTTCCACACAAAGTCGCCCGCCGCCGCGTCGCCCGTTGACTTCTCGAAGAGCACCCGCAAGAACTCCTCCGCCGCCGCGACTGTGGCAGCGTCCTGGCACGACTCAGCGAGTGCCTTTTGCGCCTCGGACGAGGCGAAGAGCGAGGCGGCGAACTCCCCATCCACGCGTGCGAGGCGTGCCGTGGCGGGCAAGGTAAAAGACGAAGTCAGCAGCGCCGTCTTCTTGAGAGCCTTGAGGCGGGCAAGGAGCGCCTTGACAGACTCGCCGCTGCAGTCCTCACGGTAGACTAACCGCTCCAGCAGTCGCGACAGCTGCCGCACCAGCTCCTTCCTCGGCGGAGCCGCAAACGTCCAAACCGGCTCATCCGCCGCGGCCACCTTGCTCGCAACGAGCTCGACCGTCGTCGTCGTGCCATAGCGCACGAGAGCCGTCAAGATCGACACCCCGTGCGTGTTCTCGAGCAACGTCGGCACAAAGTTGCTCACCGCCGCGCCGAGCTGCTTCTGCGGCGCGCGCACCGTCGCGGTGGAGAGGACGTGGGTGACATTCTTGGCCGACACCGCAGAGCACAGGCAGTCCACGCCCGCTGCCTCGATCGTCTCCGCCCATTTCCGCGCGTCGATTGAGAGCGTCGCCACGGACGACATTTCGAGCGCCTCGAGGAGATTGTAAACTAAAAAAAAAAAGGCGTGACAAGCGTGAGTGCGTGGCCGCTACAACGAGAAGGGAGACAGGGAGGGAAAAAAAAAAGAAGAGCAAGTACAGAGACTGAGAAGGTGAAAGCACCACCCACCAAGACAAGCAACGTCCAGCAACACCGCCGCAGGAGACGCAGTCGACATCGCGCATCAGCTGCGGGGCGCACACCTCATATATTCCTATGCTGGAGGTCGCACGTTCTCTCTCTCTCTCGCACTCTCTCTCTCGTTCTCATGGACGGCGTGCTCGTCTCCTTTTTTTTTTTTTTTCGTGGGAGGGGTTGTCGAACAAAGGTGTCGGCCTCTCAGGGAGACCAGGAAGCACTCGGGAGGGTGC
The DNA here is from genome assembly GCA_019188245.1 of Novymonas esmeraldas. Taxonomy (NCBI): domain Eukaryota; phylum Euglenozoa; class Kinetoplastea; order Trypanosomatida; family Trypanosomatidae; genus Novymonas; species Novymonas esmeraldas. The sequence continues at coordinate 4,659 of JAECZO010000163.1, read as the reverse complement.
GTAACACGAGACATCGGCAGCGGACAGCGTGCGAGCGCGCACAGGAGAGAAGGAGGCAAATAGAGCAAACATGCGCGCGGAGGCAGGATGAAAAACGGAGGAAGGAGGGCGGCATCTCCTCTGGGTCGAGCGCACGGAGCTAGCACTTCTTGAAATCGATGCCGCAGACAGCGAACGCGATGATGAGGGCGAGAACGGCGAGGAAGATGACGACTCCAATGGCAATCTTGATGTTGTGCATAAGAATGGCATGCTTCAGGGAGCGCGCGTTCGATTGAAAGCCCTGCGCCTCGTCGCGCAGAAGCTCCGTGCGATCACACAGAGTGTCGATACGGTCGCCACGCTCGATGATGCTGTCAAGGTTCTGCAGCATGACCTCGCGAGTTGTGTTTATCTGGTCCTTGATGCGGCCAATCTTATCTGACTGGGGATTCTCGTTGAACACCTTGCGGGATGACGCCAATGTGGAGGAGAAGCTGTGACAGTGGGCTAGGGTCAGGTCAGCATGGCGCGGATAGCGGTCGGCGCCACCGGCGAAGGCCGTCTTGAAGGCGTCCTTGACGTGGATGAGAAAGCCGAAGACGATACGGTTCTCATAGTGGCCTGATGTGGTGCAAGCATACACAATCTCATTCTCTACGAGAAAGTGAAAGACATCCTGCTCAAACTGATAGCTCACCTTTGCATCGTGGCGCGGAAGCAGGCTCAGCATCTTCTGAAGTGCCGGCTTCACAGATTGAGAGACACTCTCCTCCGCAACGATGGCCCGCTCAAAGGCCACCAAGGAGCTGTTGATCGGCATCTTGCACGAGCTAGAGAGAAGCAACAAAAAAAAAAAGTGTGGAGCCGCAAAGGGAGGCACGCGCGCACACCTGTGCAGGTGAGGCCAGAGCATGGGGACAGAGAAAGAGGGAGGAGAGGAGAAGAGGACAGTGACGTGAGTGAGGGAGAAAGTCAGCAGTTTCCTACCTGCGTCTCATTGTCCTCATGAGTTCTTGTTCTGAAGGGGCCCAGACAACGTTTGCTTTCCGAGAGTGCTAGAAGAAAAACGAAAAGAGGAGAACGCTCATGTGGAGAGAGAGAAGCAAAAGGAAGTAAGACAACAGCGCGACACACAACGTGACGGCTCCCACTCACAGGCGCCGCCTCACATTCTTCCCTCCTCTCTCTTTTTTTTTTTTTTTTGCCGCCGGCGCGTATGTGTGTAGAGGTGTTGTCAGTTCGTTGGCACATGACTGAGAGAAGGAAAGGGCAGGCGAAACGGATGCGAAAGAAGCATGACAGAGATAAAATAAATAAAAAGAAAAACTCTGAACGAGACGGGCAGTAGCGTGTGTGTATGTGTGGACCAGCGTGGAGGAGAGGCGAAGGCACCGACGCTGACGACAAGCCCAACAGGAGAAGTCGCGTCGCCTTGGCGCAGCAGAGATTGATCCACCAGCTCCGCAAAAAAAAAAAAAGAGAAAAAAAAAACGGCGGGAGAAACTCTCTGTCACTTTTTTTGTTTGTTTGTTTGTTTGTTTGTGCGTTGGCGGGATCGTTTGTGCTACTGCATAACCGCCTGATTCAAAGCCCAAATGTCGCCGCGTGTAACGTGGGCGATGCCGTTGATAGCGAAGAGCGAGAGTGTACGGTCCTTGCGGGCGGGGTAGATGCGCGTGCTGAGAACCGTCTCGCCCTCGTTGACAAAGACCTCAACGCTTGACTTGTCAAAGTACGCATGGATGAGCAGCGACGTCTGCTGTGGGAGAGGGCAGCTGCGGTAGCCGCTTATGTCGTGGTTGGGATAGTGCCGATTCACAACGAGGCGCTTGCTCTGCTCATCCACAAAGATCTCCAGCCCACGGCCGAGCCACAGGCCGTACTTCTCCGCGGTGCTCTTTTCGAGGTCGAAAAGCACACGCACCTCGTACGACGAGCAGTCCGCCAGCAAGCGCAGCTGCGAGTTTTCGCGGACCACCTGCTGCGGAAGATACTGATAGTTGCTCCGGATGCTCTCCAGCTCCTTGACAGGAGGAGTGCGGATCCTACCACTCGCCTCATCAACGAGCAGCACGCGCGGCAGGGAGAGCATGCCCGCCCAGTGATGGCGCTTCGTCGGCATGTTTGTGTCCCACATATCAAGCCAGCCGAGGAAAACACGACGTCCGTCGCGCGTGAGGAAGGTCTGTGCGCCGTAAAAGTCGTGGCCGAGGTCGAGCTCCCGGAACCGGGACGTTACACTAAAAATCTCGTTCGGCTTCCACGCGCCTATCAGTAGCCCTGTCTGGTATCGGTTGCGGAATGCATGCTCGTCGCCCAGCATCCCCTGCGGCGAGAACACAAGCAGCTGGTGCCGCTGCAGTGGGAAAAAACTCGGGCACTCCCACATGTACACGTTGCGGTCGTCGGACTTGGCAAGCACTGTATACGTGCTGTCGTCCCAGTCCTCCAGATCGTCGGTGCTATAAAGGAGAAGGTGGCCCTGGTCCTTCAGGTCGCGACCGCCGCACACCATCCACCACCGCCCGTCTTGGAACCACACGTGCGGATCGCGGAAGTGAGAGAAGCCAGCTGGCGGCTTCACCACGATGCCACGCTTCTCGAAACTGAAGCCGTTCTCGCTGATGGCGAGGCACTGGACCTGATAGATTTGGCTATCGTCCGCTACATCGGTAAGCCAGTGGTGGCCGGTGTAGAAGACGTAGAGTCGCTCGTCGTAAACAACAGAGCACCCAGAGAAGCAGCCGTCGCGGTCCCAGTCATCGCCGGGTGCAAGCGCAATGGGGTGGTGTCGCCAGTGAATCATGTCTTCGCTCGTGGCGTGTCCCCAGTGCATAGGGCCCCACTCCGCCGCAAACGGGTGGTGCTGGTAAAAAACGTGATAGAGGCCCTTGAAGAAGATCGTGCCACAGGGTGCGTTCATGGAGCTGGCGTATGGAGCCATGTGATAGAGCGGGTAGTACTCCTTGTCCAGCGTCTTGCGGATCGCCAGAACGGCATTGTTCGCCTCATCCACACGCTGCTCGTGAGACATGAGTGCGGTAGTGTTTCTGTCAAAAGAAAGAGAGGGACAAAGGAGAGAGAGAGAGATATGGGAAACACTCTCGTCTTGCGGACAGATGCACATTTTTTGCCCTGCGCTATTCACGGAAGAGACCTTCCAAGAACAGCGGCTGCAACTCCATCATCGCCATCAGAACCTCTTCCTCAGCAATGGGGACAGAAAAAAGAGTACACAAAATCACACACACATCAGCCGCGCTCTCCGGAGGTGAAAGAAACACGCCACCAGCGCCGCGCACACCCAGGAGACCGAAAGGCTCATGAGCGCCTCTGCAGCTTTTGCTTCGCGGAATGCAGCGCCACCCCCATCGACACGCCAGGCGCTTAAAGCAGGGCCGCTTTCCGGACACCGCGCCGCCACGGCGACGACGGCGCACTCCTCCAACGGCTGGGCCGCCCACAGCTGACAAACCAACAGCCCCCACCTCCCCACCACCGTCACGCCTCCTCCGCTACTTACAAAACTAAAATTCTCGCTCGCCCCCCCCCCGGCCCCCCTATCTCGGTGCTCACCCCCAGCTTTCCGCGTCTTCCCGGCCAGGGCATCTGCCTCAACGCGTCCCGTCCGCACCCCACTACTTTGGTCATTAGCGCCACCCAAAGCTGCTCACCTCACGCAACCCCACCCGATCCACGAAGCGTGCTGCAGACACTAGAAGCATGCTGGCCGAGCGCTGGTACCGCACAGGCGACATCACCGCAACAAAGAAGCACGCCAATCACAGGCGACATCACCGGAACAAAGAAGCATGCCAATCACAGGCGACATCACCGGAACAAAGAAGCATGCCAATGACAGGCGACATCACCGGAACAAAGAAGCATGCCAATGACAGGCGACATCACCGGAACAAAGAGGCATGCCAATCACAGGCGACATCACCGGAACAAAGAAGCATGCCAATGACAGGCGACATCACCGGAACAAAGAGGCATGCCAATGACAGGCGACATCACCGGAACAAAGAAGCACGCCAATCACAGGCGACATCACCGGAACAAAGAAGCATGCCAATCACAGGCGACATCACCGCAACAAAGAAGCATGCCAATGACAGGCGACATCACCGCAACAAAGAAGCACGCCAATCACAGGCGACATCACCGGAACAAAGAAGCACGCCACGCACACAGGCGACATCACCGCAACAAAGAAGCATGCCAATCACAGGCGACATCACCGCAACAAAGAAGCATGCCAATCACAGGCGACATCACCGGAACAAGGAGGCATGCCACGCACAGGCGGGATCACCGCAACAAAGAAGCATGCCAATGACAGGCGACATCACCGCAACAAAGAAGCATGCCAATGACAGGCGACATCACCGGAACAAAGAGGCATGCCAATCACAGGCGACATCACCGGAACAAAGAGGCATGCCAATCACAGGCGACATCACCGGAACAAAGAAGCATGCCAATCACAGGCGACATCACCGGAACAAAGAAGCATGCCAATCACAGGCGACATCACCGGAACAAAGAGGCATGCCAATCACAGGCGACATCACCGGAACAAAGAGGCATGCCAATCGCAGGCGACATCACCGGAACAAAGAGGCATGCCAATCGCAGGCGACATCACCGCAACAAAGAAGCATGCCAATGACA